>LUCH01017659.1:0-28644 GCA_013368495.1 Paragonimus heterotremus
GTAGTAATCTGTTGGACCAGTTCCAACAACCATAACAGGCAAACACAACCCCGACCAACTAATTACCCCAACAGGCGTCGAAGTTTCACGAGCAGAAACCGCAGCTCCACAGCGCAGTTTGAATGAAATTTCCTCAAACCATTCAACCGATTGTCAACCGAGTAAATAATCCAGGAGACGCGTACCACAGCCGAAAACTGATTGTTAGACAAGACAGAGAATGCACCTACGCGTCACCAGGACAACGTAAAGTCGGAACAATGCCGTCGGCGCTGACTCCCCTTATCGTCTAAATTTTGTGCAGGATGTGGAAACCGGAAGCAGTTTGAAACTGATGCCCATGTCAGCGCTTCTCCCTTCACAAAGGATGAGATTTCAAGCTGCTGCAGCTCATAGCTTCGCGCTAACAATTGCACTTACTCGTGAGCAACGTCGACTAACCATCGACTTGGGCCTTTGACGGATATCCCGCTGGGCGTCTACAACCACCCAGCATCGAATTTTTTTACGCGTCACATCCGCGCCAAGGGTGCTGCGTCCCAACACAGCCCGCTGGTTGGTTCCGATTAAAACTTGGTAGTTCATAAACCATGCAGATGCTCCAACTCGGAATAATACGCCAATGGGCCTCACCGTCGCATTTAGTCCCGAAAAACGCTTGGGGACATACGGTGGTTACCGCGGGCTTAACAAACCAGCTGTCCACGACAAGCAACCAATTCCACACATGCAGGAATTCAATCATTTCCGGATTCCCATAGAACTCATGAGAAATCAACTATGCAAACAGCTGTTTTTGGGAATTTTCTTCAGGATTTTACAATTACATAGGGTGCATGCGTTTTATATATGAAAAATCAGGGCAAATCAAACAGATCACTAAAATCATAGACATTGGGTGGATCACAATCTACTGGAAAGAGGCGGGAATGTTGGTGAATGTGTGACATTATCATTCGTGTCTGCCGTGAGACATACATTCGTCGGTGTCAGTGGTTCACATCTGCCTGGGCTTCAAGTGGCTGGATAAAAGACAGTGTACACACTGTCTCTAATAACTGACTTTAATCGTGCTCACCCCAACATCGCATTCACTATCGAATAGGAGATGAATAACCACCTTTTATTTCTAGATATTACCAATCTCCGTAGAATTGGTAGATCAAACCAAAGGGCAGTTCACCGAGAGAGAAAACGTCGACTGACCAGTACACGCACTTTCTCAACTTTGTTCCTGTGAATTGTAGGCGGAAATTGGTTTGCTGCTTAACAAGCAGAGCCAAAAGGATGTGCACGTCAGATACTACCGGATGAACCCCAACACATTCAAGATCTGCTAGATCAAAATGGGTATCCGTAGATTCCTGGACAGAAACATACAACCAAAAGTGAAACATGAAACTGATCAGACGGTGGATATAAAGCTTGTCTTTATCACCCCGTCATACAAGGGAGAAGCTTTCAGTGAAGTTATTACCCTATGAGTTTGTAATGCAGTTGATAGTGCCTATCCTGCAGCACCGTTCAATGCTTGCCCGGCAATTGTGCCACACCTCAAAGATAGCTTGCCTAGGTTTTCTTTGTCCCTTCGTTTATTTTCACACCTGTTGTCAAGCCGGTTATGTTGAGAGTACCACAAGGTGGCTATCGGAAAAGAATCGTGAACATCTCCGAAAACGACTTCGCAACGGTTCCAGAAAGCCCATTTCCAGTGCAATTGGTCCTCACTTAATTGACACTGGTCATCAAATTGAACGGAATGATGGCTCCCGAGTTATCTACAAGGTTCGTCAAGCCCACTCTAGGGCTGTCAGATTGCGACTGTTACCAATGGCCAAGGCAATTGCCATCAGACTCTACAAACCCTGCCTATGTGCTCAAAAACAGTTTATGCAAACCCTCCATCTCCTTTGGCCATCTGTTCCACAGCAGGTGTGAACCAGTGACACCGACGAATGTGTCTCAGGGCAGACACGAATGATAATGTCACACATTCACCAACATTCCCACCTCTTTCCAGTAGATTGTGATCCACCCCATGTCTATGATTTTGGTGATCTATTTGATTTGCCCTGATTTTTCATATATAAAACGCATGCACCCTATGTAGTTGTAAAATCCCGATGGAAATTACCAAAAACAGCCGTTCGCATGATTGACTACTTATACATGCGGGATCTGGCTATTTGGAAAATCACATCTAACAAGACAGTTTGTAAGCACACATCACCGGATCCCGTTAGACAAACACATTGTCCCAAATTGAATTACGAACCCTTTTGGTCGTCTGGAATTCCTTCGAATGCCAGTTGTTTTGCGGAGGTAAACGTGAATTCCCGTCCGCGCGCATGCATTGCATTCACTGAATCGAGATTTGTTCGCTTGCCTAATTCTCCCTGCCAATCCTGACCTGCAACGCGCCGACACATCCGATTCAGCCGTAGGTATCGTGCTACAACAGTTCGTGGTCAATTATAAGTTTTTAGATTCCGTACCCAAACGTTTATAGCTAGCAGAAGACCGCTATCGCACGTTCGATGGGTAGTTAATAACAACCTAACTAGGCTTCCACCATTCGTCATTCGGTGGAAGGTAGGACCTTCACGGTTTACGCCTATCACGAACACCCCGTCCGACAGGCGTCCCACAAGAAATATACACCTGAACTGTCTCTGCTTACGACTGATAAGTATATCCTGGGCGTCGTAACCTCAACGAGCGCGCTGATAACATTGATTTGGAAACTAGGAATGCCGCGTAAACCACTGATATCAATATGGGGCATCCTAGTCAAAGGAGCTCCCATAATTCAACGTGTATCTCTGACATTTTCAGAACAATCTTTCGTAACAGCCGCTGGGGCATACCTCGCCCTATAATGCCTGCACTTTTCCACCACAGTTTGTCATCATATAATTCATCTCACCCGGGCATGCGCACTTTAGTTAAACTTACCACCGAAAATTCCGTATGGCTTAAAGTAAATCAAGATGTATGCACTTGGAGCCAACCTTATCTCCAGTGTCACCGTTCCAAAGTGCACTATCATACAAAGAATCCATGACATTCCCCCCTTACTAAACTCAAGTTTCCACAAAGTGCGCGTCAACCGGCGGGCCTCTTCTCGCCTTCAAATGGCTTACCGCCAAATCTCAACCTAATGGTTCCTAATAAATGGTAGTCAGCATTTCCTGGGACGTTGGGTGACAGTTTGGTTGTTCAGCAGTTTACCACGAATTGTGGACCACATTCTGAAGAATATATCATTGTCCTTCTAGATATTCCAGGAGATAGGTCCGCACAGCAATACGCGGCAAATGGGGTGGCTGGACATCTTTATCCGTAGCTAAAGGCCGCTCTTTGTGCACACACCATTCCCCCCATGAGAACCACCAAGTGAACTTTTTGCGCCTGCACTCACGACACCAAACGACTACGGTAGCTAAGCAGCTTGTTTGGTCCATCGCATAAAAATGTTACACATTGTGAGATGAATAACTGCCAATCACGCCTAGCAGACTGTCTTCCTGTGCCTTTTACCCATAAATAGATTCCGTCAAACGACGAAGACCTAACACATCAGTACCTACCGAACCTCCACAAAAGACCTCAGCCGTGACGTAAATGATGACGACAGTACTCATGGAAAGAACATCAATCCTATGACCCAAATCCCTTCGACTGACGATAATCACACACCCGATCTTTGCTTCCTGTGAGCCCAAACACATTCTCCGAAGGGAAATTCGAAAAACCGGCCCTCCGTAGAAGATCGACACATCTTATTTCTTTTAGAAATTTGTATCAAAACAACTATCCATTGTTACACTCGCGGATACGTCCGCCACAAACCCTGGCTTTTCTGATTTACTATGCACGGACGCAAACACGACAACAAAAATGTTCATTCTTGGCCAACTACAAACTCACTTCCATGAACATAGATAAACGGAATGACACTGGTTGTTGAAAACGTTAATGTTTTATTCAGCTAACTGGTACATATGTGTCCACAACCCTCAAAATTGCCGCCAGGTACAAATTAAAAGGCCTCCTTGAATTCAACAAAACGCGTACACAAAAAAAGCGACGAAGCCGAAGACACTAAATCTCGAATGAATGATTTGTCACCAAGTTACTACTGGTCAATACAAAAACCTTGAATTTCCTCTCGTCGCTGATCATGAGTATCCTACTGTTTTTCTCACTTCAGACAACGCGGACATAACGCACAGAGACAACTCACGTTACCTACAAGACATTGGACAAACTAACCTTCCTTCCCTCTTAAGAGCTTCTGCAGTTGGGTAACCCGTTGTGACAGAGAATAGGCACCAGAACAAACAGTCTGAGTAAGAGCACCATCAGCGCAGCAGATGCCAATGATCATACTTCGGTCCGAAATCCATGACCTCCACGTCCTCTAAATGAACCATTCCGGAAAGATGAGCTACAAGAGGACGGCATTACTTCTCTTGAATAATAAAAGCAAGCGAAGTTTTTATCATCTTCCTGAGTGGAAGGGATGCAGCTCCCATGGTATTTTCTTTGCCGTACCTTTTTGAATACTACTAATCAGTGATCCACTATTGCGCAGCTAAATCCCAATCAGCTTCGTGTCGCTCTCTGTACATTAACCACTCTAGGGTTGTTGACTATACGAGGTCAGCAGGTCTATTCTATTTTGACGTCAAATACACTTCGACAGTGAAATTCAGATTGCGCACATTGCCTGAAAGATCCAGCGTCAACCAATATACGTCATAACCTGAACAGGGATGTTCTTTGATGTTCACTCTTAGACCAACACTCGACGATCAGTCTCACTCCTGTTTGGACTCATGTAGAGATGGACTAAATGTGGGTCTGAACCTCAACCCATCGGAAACTACCGATTTTCCCAACGGAAATACGTTCCATTCCGGTACACAGCAGAAAGAAAACAGCACTGCTGAACTCGGACAATACTACTTTTGCCTTCAATCAACTTAGCTGTACAACCACATAGAGATTTGTTGTACAGCTGTCGCACGAGAACGCTCCCGGATTCTTCGACCAGGTCTATAGTCATAGTGCAAGCAACCCAGTCTAACACGAGTTGTAAACCAGGAGCGAAGTGTTCGACCTTGGCCGCATTTATTGTCATGTCGGAAAGTGCAACGTGATGAGTCGCATCAAAGCCATCTCCAATGTACCGACACAAGTTGAATCCTGTTCACCATAAAGTACTGTCTATTCACAACGATCGTCGAAGCACCTCACTTCATTAATGATCAATGGGATCCCCGACAGAGCACACTGCTTTCCTTTAGAGAGCGCAAGTACTACACGCCAGTGCCGTTTAGATTGGATACGTACTCGTCACTATTATCACACGTTTTCACCGAGACGCTCATGAGATGTGAACTGGTCTATTCTAAACAAATTAGGATGAAGAAAAACAAACCTCTTGTTCTTCGGTGATTAAACCCGAGGCACTACTTCGCATGATTCTCGTCAAGACACATGACACAAACGCAATTTAAACACCTGAAAAACTAACTACTAGTTAATAAACTACATTGTGAACTAAGATTACGGATACCCCTTCTCATTGTTACATACTAAACTGTACATATATGGCATAGTTATCCATCAATGTAACACTACCGCAACACTTTTTTCTATCTGTCGATCTGGTGGACGTAATCACTTTGCTACGGTCGTAAATGAGTGACGAGAAGCCAGATGATCACAAAAACGCGACACCACCAGGTAACAGTACTCTGAAACCCTCGCATCCAACACCACATTTCCAAAGGAACAACTTTATGATGATGCAGGCTATCCTTTCAAGAACGACCGCAGATTAATGCTACTTTCGCAGTTAAGTCGGCGGGTTCACACAAACCCATAGAGACGAACGCCCAATTTGCAAAGTAGCACCAAAAACAGTCAGGAGACGACAAAACCCATTTTAGTCAAACAGTCTGATCGCACGACAGGAGGGCAAACGCGGCGATCGCGGAAAGTCAACCAGATTGAGATAAAAATTGCGTTTTATTCACCAACTCATCAAGTGATGCGAGTCGAGAGGCTCGTGATTACGGCGAACACAAACCTGTTCACAACAGAAACTGAGTATATACGAATACGAGATGTGTTGCGCATGTTAAAATACTTAATGAATGACTCATACAAATTATTTACTATTTAATAAAACAACCAAGCTGTTAAGAGAAGCCATAATACCTCTTCGATAAGCAAGCTCTTAAAAGTACAGGTTTCAACACTACGCGACTTACAACGGAACAAACAAAGCTGAAAAGGGCCCACAAATCTTGATAAAATTAGGGTCGAGCGACGGGTTTGTGACTTCTACCATTCATTAGCATCAAACCTGTGCACAAACGCAGCTGTGGAATATGCGACACAGGTCAAGTTGACCGACATCCAACTCTCATAAGGTTGTTGAACAAACTTGGCGAAACGAGACAATTTTAGCTTCCCACAAACGCCCAGTTGTATCGGACGAGCAACACGTCCCGATGAAACGGTACAAAGTGGGGGTGGTTAAAGCCATTGTGATCAGATTGCCATCATAAACGACTCCTGAAATTTGCAGAGACAGCCGCAATGATTAGACAAGGCTTCAGTTTGAGCTAAAAAAAGAAATAATATTCAGCTACAGACAGCTATTGACTTAAGCGAGTAACTGGTCGTGAGCATAATTAATCAGTTGTATATTGACCAAGTGGCGCACTTCCTCCCAGGCGTGTTGGTTTCTATCGACAAGCTTCCAGAAACAAGACGGCCCCGGTTGTGAACAAACTTGAATTTCCACGTGAATGAAGCGACAACCTTGGTTTGTTATCTGAAACCACACAAAAACAAAATGATGCACACATTTTCAATTTCGGGCCACATTCTTGAACGTTACGACTCGGGCTGTCGATGATCCGCGAAGATGTTCACGACATGACTCTTTTAGCACAAACACAAATATCAGCGAAAACAGCAGAAATCCGTGATGAAGAGATCGAAACGTCCAGAGATACATGCCCACCATTGTTGATTTCGATATACTATCGTGTCCGAGAGCGTTTCTAACCAGCAATTTGGATGTTCGCGTAGTCCCCTACCTGGCGAGCAGCACCTACCAACATTGTCCGATGAAGCAGTCGAAGTTCTCACAGACCACAATTACGTCACCACTAGGCTATCTCATGACTATGCCCGAATGCCAGCAGCTGGTTCATTGGCATACGGAATGCATAAAGCAAGCGTGGACAGCATCCTGATGAAAATTAATTACTGTAGACTATGAAACCTTTTTAAGTACACACGGATGGACCGTTGCGTTGCTCGCAGGATCAGCCTACGCAATACAAGCTAACCGGTTAGACAACAATGATCCAATAAGTAGGGCTCGTGTAAATCACATATGCGAATGGATCGCGCGTTATCCGTACAGCAATATCAAGCGGACGCATGCATTGCGAGCTCTGCCTCAGTAACCAAATCCAGACATCACAGAAGATTCAATAAGGCAGTGAGTGTCCCAGTCATCCTTACAGAAACCTAACCAGCAATATTATGGGTTATAACGATGTAATGAAACGACTGACAGTTTCAAACAGATCCATTGAAATGACGAACGTGGGGTCAGAATCGACTGTGTTGTAATCTTACTTTTTAGGTGTAAACCAGATAACACGTACCTCAAAACATCACTCATCCGACCTACTATGATGTGCGGAAGAACTGAACGAAATAATTTCGTCCACAGACATTGAAACACACTCAGAAGTATGAAAAAAATCAACATAACACCAGCAACATCCGCGAGTTTTATTTCGCAGTCAGCAGCTGTCTGTGAAGAATTGAACCTGCCAAATAATTCTTCAGAACATGCACAAACCATATCACAATTTCTAAAATGCGACTTTGAATTTTAGACGGTCGCCTGAAATAACCTATTTCCAATACACAACTAATGTGCACGCAACGAGAACGGATACACATGTTGCGCATACACCTGTTGTACGCAGTCGACAGGAACTTATTACCACTCCTCGGGCATGTACATAATCGAACTTTACAGAGGCGTACGTCAACAAGTCCAAGTTTTAAAGCAGATACGGCAGTCATGAGTGAGTACATGAGAATCACACACTGGACTGGAACCGACCGGATGTCAGACTACATTGCGTTTTCAGTTTTCCGCATTAAGTTCTGCTGTTGGTTTCAGGCTGGGTGAGAGCTAACCAAACCGTGGTGGGGGTATAAAGCTCGTTTCCAAAAAAATGACATTTTCTCGACACGACGTCGGTCGACACCGTATTTCATTTGATCAGTGAATACGCTACAAAATTATCGGTGGATGCAGGTCACATACATTGTTAACTGAAATGAGAGGTGATAAGCAGTGCTTGATACTGAGTAAAGGATAAAAGATACACGATATACTCCATCGAATCCAGCACAGGAAGTAGGACAAGTGATAGAGACCGAGCAATGTCTACTTGATTAAGCCTGAGAATAAGAGCGCACCATAACGACAGAAAGATGATCGTTTGGAGAACCGCAAGTGAAAATGAAAATCATATTATTCAACTAAGTCCTGCTTCATGACGGACCACCGTTGTTTTCCATCCAACGTTCACAGGACTATTGGAAAAACAGTGGTAATGTAAGCTTTTATTTTAAAAATATAGCTGACAGATTTTAGAACCTACCCCACATACCTTACTGTATCAACTTGTAGCTCCGACAAACATATATCAGAACAAAGCCATGTAAATCACGGTGAGGAAAGCGGTCACATAATAATCGATATACATAGGCATTCAGCTTTATCAAATAGCCCAAGCAAAAAGAGGCGATTATTGAAGGTTCCAATTGTACAAGAAAGAGGGTGAATATGAACGTGTAAACTGTTGTTAATGAAGCGACAGAACTCTGGCAGCCAGACGAACCGGATACCTGAAAGGCAACGAAACAAAGCACACCAACAGAGGTGCTTGATCTTGCAAAATTGCTTCCACCATTTACAAGAACGTACTCCATCAAAATCACACAGCGAACTGCCTGTCATAAGCATGGACAACTAAGCTGAACAACTCCGCAATGGGGAAAAATGTCTAACAAATTAACCGAAGGGAGTTTGTGAACTCAAACCTTAAACAAATCACCAAGTTACGAGTACAGATTACAAATCTGAGTTCAAAATTATGCAAGCGCGGTACTAAGTTTACAAGTCAAGATGCCGTGAAACTACTTAAAACGATGAAATGCTCGAAGTGGCTGGGTTTGGGAAGCCTAAACATTAGATACTTGTGGTGAATTTCGGACCACGTTACCTATGGCAGACTATCAAATTAAGATTAAATTAGCTGTTTACGATAAAAATACTCCATTGATAAGTCAGCATGAACGGAACCAATGATTCATTGACACTACAATAATGTGGTGCTGGACGTGAAAATCCGGGGATTCCTGTAAATCCGCCCGCCATAAATAAACGTTCAATAATGATTCAGTCATCATCGACCGTGATGGATGCTCCTCCTTAGTAGTTCATTCTTCTATCATCTAAAGTGTAGGGTAGATCTGTGATAGACACTTCATTCAATCCTCCGATATGGATGCAAATAACAGGGAAGACAGGCCGCAAACACATTTTTTGTGTTACTGCAGTTTCGTGGCGGTAAAAAAAATACCAGTAACAAATTATACTTGACGGCGACAGAACGAGTGATCGCACAACAGTTATCATCTAGGACTGTGAAATGAGTTGATGATCAGCGACTGAAAAAAAAAGTAGTAACATCCACATAACTAAATGTAGTAGATCAGCCAATCATCGACAAAAAACCTTAAATACAAACCGACAAGCCGAAAGGGAGATTATGGTGGTATCGGTGATAATTTTCATCGCTCATTCTTACTTTACAGATGGTCGAGCGGCAAGATCGATGTGGCCACCACTAATCACAACATTCCGTTCTGAGCTGTAACCTGTAACACCGCATAGCGGATTATCACTGACCTTCGCAGTACTCCACGCATTGGAAAGGTTATAAATACAAACGTGTAAATAAAATCTTAGCAGAAAAACAACCAAAATTCGTTAACAGTTACCCGGCTTACGAATGTAGACTCACCAATACACACTACCGCCTCAGGGTTTCCAGCCAGTGCGAATTTCACCTGACAGATGATGTATTTTAGAACGCTCGGGATACGCGACCAATCAGTCAACTAATCAGGCTACACAGTCGGCGGTGGTTGGATCACATTCTACAGCGGGTATTGTTTGTCAACAGCACCAGCAGTTGCACAACGGCTGCCTGACTATTACGTTAAGTAAACTAGATAAGCCCCGCCTATCCGGTTGGGGCTCTCGTGATTGTTCAAATCACTGGGAACGCTGTTTGGGGGGTGAAAACGCGTCACAATCAGTAGTGTCTACATTAATTCTGCCACATAGCATTCTCTCGTCCATTTCATCTTCGACAGCTTTTCTTCTGCGTTAATCCGCATTACTGTTTCCATGAATGGTAATCCCAACTTCAGTATTTTCTGGTAAGGCTCATGGCTGTTATGAATGAAGGCACTGACGTTTCTGTCTGTGTATACGTTGATGTGAAAGAGTGCCTTAAGGTTGCGAGACTCGTTCAAAGGTTAATTCAGAGAAGTCAAAACAAGCACGCTGTGCCTTGCAATACAGATTCAACACGAAAATAAGATGAACTTACCCCTATCCCTAGGTAGAACATACCTCGAACCAATTACAAAATTGTGCCGTCAGTGGCTCTCCTATCTGCCCAATATAAAAGATGTCATGCTGCAGAATAGAAAAGAGAACAGTACTGAACGGTACAACGCACGCACATGCAACCAACATGTTGACGTACCAGAGTTTCCACTGTTAGACTGTTCATTACCCACCACTCACCTGACTAGTCGACTGCCATTGCATATTGGTACAAGCACCAACCAATTCAGAATCCACGACAAGATACTGAATATAACATCAGTGAATGGAACCTACCCGCGAACAATTTGCCTGCAATTGTCTACAATGTTTCCCGAATACTTGAAAAAGAAGATAAGTAGGTGGAAATTTGTTGGCATCCTCGTGAGATTGCAACAAGACAATTTACAACATGATCAAATGATAACTTCGCAAAAGTCCATATATATGCACGTGCGAGACTGACTTGCATCAATAGCGCATGGTGGGCATTCCTGACCACGGAGGCATAGCGGCTGGTGCAGGTGGCATCGATGGTAAACCAAAAGCTGCAGGAGGAACGAAGAACGCCACTTAGAACATGAGGTTTAGAAGCAACCATTCGGAAATTTATGTGGTTGATACTTAACTGCTAATAATCAACAGCAAGCTAATTATCCACAGTAATTAGGAACAAGTAGGTCAGAGAAAATGAAAATCGGGTGAGGGTGAAGAGAAGTTCAGCATTCATATCGCATGGGGGGACCTGTCGTAAGATCAGAATGTGATCTGTATTCTACAATGCATAAACCTAAGCAATAGTAAGGAGGCTAGTGGTCAGTGTGCATCGCATAACAAACGGCCGAGCCTGATCAAAAGGTACTGTAAACTGAGCAGCCGGTTACAGTGGTATCGTGGTTACGAGAGACAGTGCACGCTCGACAGGACAAAAGATGGTACAAAAACCACAAAGGTAAAGGCAATGTGGGTGACACCGATCACGATAATATACCAGGAATAACAGGGCCCACGAACGAAGACACGCGTGGTCATCTGAAATCAAAAGACACTGAAGAATACCCTATGAGGGCGACCTCTAAAAATTAACTCCAAGCCATGTACCGGGAAACAAAATGCCTCTCCCATCCCATGCAAACACAAGCGACAGGACATCTTTAGCGGCAGATAGGCATCTGTCTGAGGCTTTAAGACCGCGTATATAAGGCCATTAAAAGGACTGTTCCACTTTACGGCAGCGAAACTTGGCGGCTCAGTATGGAAGACCTGAACCGTCTCCACGTACTTCAACACCGATGTCTGCTTTTGGCTACCAGCATCAGGTGGCACCAACGAGTAGGCAACGGGGGGTTAGGAAGTAGATACTTGGTAGTGACTGTTAAACGAGTACTTTTGTTCAATCCTTTCACTTGCACAGAATTAGGTGGTTTGGTTATATACTAAGGATGCCAATCATCTGTCACACCCAGCACTCTGCCGACGCTGCGGCTGATTGGCGTAAAGTACGAGATGAACAGATGATGACTTGAAGCAAAGAAAAGAAATTCACCAGGAGATCGGCCATTGTAGATATGGGTTCGTCCCTCGGTCTAGAGACCTCGTGACCCAAAGAATCCGTGGCTAGAGCCTAGGTGAGACGACGCCTAATCGAACTGTGGCGTGAATATTGTCGTTGTTTGTCCGAGTTGTCTGTGAAATGAACGCAATTAATGGCGCGCGGCGGTAAAAGCCGTAAGGAAACTGTCTTGCTGATGATGTGTTACTTCCAACTACAGTTCAGTTGTGTTGTTTGCAAGGTGTAGGCACCCTGATACAGACTGTTCGAATGTAAATGTATTTCTAGTAGTTAGGCCACTTTCATCTCCCTATTGCTTCTTCCTCTCTCTCTCTCTCTCTCTGTACAACGTGTTCTTTTCGTCATAGTTGTGACAGTTATGTATCAGCGAGAACCACCGATGAGTTGGTCTATGATGATAATGACAGGCTGGCATATGTGTCTGAGTCAAACGTCCGAGAAATGGGAACAGTACGTTCGGTAACCACTGGTGTCAAACGAGTCCAGAAAAATGCCACCAAACGCCGCTATGGTTAATGAAAGGCTCCCGTCACGGTCGTTGGCTGCTCTCACACGATGGCGATGTATGGCCAGCATTATATGCTCGCTCTCCAAAAAAGGAGAGCGAGCCGATAAGCATGTGAACATCACCCACACGAAGTATCCATTAGCGCTGAGAAAAAACCCAAAGTGAACAAACATCCATCCGACCTTTAAAGGCTTATTACTCAAACTGACAATAGGCAAGAGTCAACACAAGTACCGAAGCAATTCAAAGAATTGAAAACCACTATATTCGAAGGGGTTCTTTTACAGCTTCTCCCAGTTTTGACTCTGACGTCATTTCTATATTCCCATTCCCAAACAGTTGAATAGAAACAGCTCGTTTTGACTATGTTGAAAAGCGGGATGGAAGGAAATCTGCTACTCACGAAGGGATCAGACCACGATAGCTTGCACATCCCTAAAACCTGTTGAGCTAAGGTGGTTAGTCAAACGAACACGTCAACGGATGATCAAGACAGGCACTACGATAGTTAGGGACCTGACTAACCTCCTAGCCTTCTGGACTCAAAGACGGTGGTGCCTTGTGGAAAAAAGACGGCAGCGTTAGCCCATTATTACTTAATAACAGGACAGCAATCTTTCTTCTGCAAATTTACATACTACCATAAAACTTCGCACGCGTGATTTCACACCCGTTGGTCGATGCGTAGCATAAACCTGTCGCATCCAGCAGGACGGAAACGAAAACGCTGTAGTTGTCCATCAGTCGTTCCCAATATCAATCCAACGTTATATTAAACACTCTCAAGGAAAACTACAACAAAGACCATTTCGGTGCACCGTCCAGCGCCGTAATTCTCATTATCCGCAGCTGCGAACAAAGGTACAACAGAAAATCAAAACCCTCAAACGACGTATACCAAAACAGACGGATTAACACACTGCCATCGCACCGACGATAGCAACCAAGGTATGCGGAAAATGTTTTCTCTTAAACTCGTGCATCTACACACTGCCTTCAATTTTTTCTAAACCATCAAGACGTTTCATACTCATTTACCTACCAGAGTACCAAATTCTTAAGATTTTTACCTTTAAATATTTCGACGAACACGCACAAAGATGTTTTTTGTTTGATTTGTTTGCACTGTAGTCAAGATTTTTTGGTACTCCAAGGTGATGACAAACACTAACTTATCGCCGCTTCCAGAGATATCGATTCGGGTTGTATGAACAACACGAAAGTATCCTGCGAGGTACGCCAAGCGGGTATGTAATTCCCGATATAGACGGAAGCTTCGGGCTATCACTGGCACAACGGAAGACGCTTGCGGATAGGATAAGGACTCACCTCAAAGTTTAGATGTACTCTAGGGAGAACGATTGTAGGGTACAATACAGTTTAATCATTTCGTCGAACCAAATGTACATCTCAGGTCATGATAACCGTGCGCACAAACAACCAGTGCAGCGCAGCATAATAAAGGTTGTAAAAACTTCGTTCATAGACCTGCCACAGATTACCTGGAAAGTGAGTTTTGCACTTGGTTAGTGGCGTCAGTTATACAGATACGGTGACACGCGTAAACGTCGCCACTTTGTCATAGCAATGTCTGCTAACTGCTCGAGGGTAGCCCAGTTCCAAGTTCCAAGTTAGACAATTGACCGTATAGTTTAGCGGCAACAGAGGGTGATGACCCCAAGCCGGTGTGAATACACACTTCAATATGGGGATTCATAACAAGCCACTTTCGCTAAGGCGACGCGAGTGACGCTATAGCTGAGGGCTTATCGAACGATGTCTGTTTAGTAGAAACGGTAACCAAAGACGTGAATGGCTGAGCAACTTACTTTAACTCAGGTTTAGTACAGGAATGATCAAGGTCAGGTCATACAGACGGAGTAGAGAAAACCACTTCGCAATAACCTGAACACTTACAGAACTCCCTGTAACGCCGACAGAGATTCATGGTCCTTGCCGACCAGAGTGATCAAAAATAAGCACGGTGGAAAACTAACGTCCTGACGACATATCACTAACTACACGGTCAGGAAGCATGAATCAGATTACTCACGCTAGTGGACACATGCTTGGAGAATTAACCTCTTGGTAAACAAAATAGATAATCGAAATAACGATAGCAAATCACCATCAAGGCCGCTGACACATTTAGGCGCTAGGGCTTGATTGGTACTTTTCAATCTGTACTTGAACACGCACTACCTACCAGGCTGCGTAAACACTATTTCGGAATAATAATCTACGACTATGTTAAGCTGAGTAAACTGCGTCATCTCCTTTTGTATTCATCAGACGCCGCAATCGACCAGTGTGGAAACTTATCCATTTCGCTGTGGTCATTACTGACCATTGACCTCGATGCCAAACATCACGGTCGGTGAGCAGCCGCTCAATTCGGCGTGGAACTAATAGATTGAGGTTCGACACAACAATGAATGACGTAGCTGTCAGATGCACATGTTACTGTTGTTTACGTGACAAAAATTGAGAACATATGTAAAGACATATAGTGGGTTTGTAACAACACAAAATACGTACCGGCAGGAGGCATGAAACCTGGCGCCATTGCCATCTGAGGCGTAAAGTTTGACCTTACACCAGGATATAGCATAGGCGCAGTGTGTGCAACACCGAGAGGGGCGAAGCCAGTTGGCGCCATGGTATTCACCACGGTTATTGGCGGGGGGCCCGAAGCCGAAACAAGAGTCACGGGAGTCGGAGGATTGTTTGCGGCGTCCAGCAGATATTTATACTTACCTATTTCGGCACGCAATTCCTCCTGAAAGACGATTACTGTGTTAAGCGAGGACATACCAGTGACAGATCATCGCTGGGATGGATTAAGTCGACAAACACTCCGTTGACACCCGATGCAGGCTTAGGAACTTTAGGTGTGTGACTTCTGACAGCAGAACTCGGTGAAGAGTAAGCCGGAAAAGTCGGCTTCGGTGTTACGGGAGACTGTTGAAACGGTCAGTAATGAAGTGACTGTCAAACCTTTTCTGAAGCCGCTATGTTCACTTGCGCAAGAAGAGGAGCGCAAGGCGGTGGTGGTGGAGGGGGAGGCGGTGGCGGCGGTAAAGGCATAGAACTACAACACTGTGTTGAGAACCACAAGCTTACCTGACAGGCGCAATTGGGACGCCAGGAATAACTATGAGCGAAGATGAGTAGGATTTGAAGACTTACCTCCTAAGTGAGTATACGCAGTCAAAGCCGGATTTATTGCGGGCAAAAACGGCAAAACAGGAGGAAGCGGAGGAGGGTAGTACGAAGACCCCTCCTCAATCTTGCTAACTTTTTCAGGAGGTTCTTCGGCTGAAGACATTATCAACTGAGTACTAGGAATACCTTCTATGCCAAGCTTCAACCGCTCATGTTCAATTAGATCAACTTCAGGAATCCCCACCATCCCATAAATATCAATAACGGTGCTTGTTCGGTTGGGTAGTGCATTAGGGATTTTATCAAGCTTTTCTTTGTGAACCTTGAAAAACATAGGAAAAAAGACCACAAAGTACCTGATTACAATGAATGGACAGGCCAGGTCCAGTAAACAACTTCCGATGGCAAAATGGGCACTTAAAATGTTTAGCTTTTTGGTGCTGTATTAAAATTTTCTCATCGTCGAACTCCCGGTTGCAATACCTTTAATGTGAACGACAAATATAAAGCGTCGAACATACCAACACCATGGCTTTAACTGCTTCCTCTTCTTTCGACCCATCGAAAATACCGAAACCACAGAAGCGCTGCAAACGATCGAGTAAGCTAAAACAAAACGATAGTAACAACGAACGCCTTCGAAACGTCATCGGAAAGGTTGATCGAATAGATTAACTGTGGTTCTGAAGATCCACAGAGTTTTGAACTTCTAGATTGCACTGCTTTCCATCTTACCTGGAGCGGCGCGAATGCTGATACACTGTACCGTGCGGTCGAAAACAGCAAGCGCGCACGGGTTGAATTTGAGTTGCGTATCGGAACGTGTTGCTGTGTTGTTGGCGCCGCTTCAGGTTTCGTTTGTGTAAGTCTAATGCTTGGCTTACTGGGCCAATGGCTTATGCTTGTTTCTGTCGTTTCCTTTTACAGGACTGTTGCAGGAGCCCCTACTTCGGAAGAACGATGTCATCCGGTGTTTTCAAGTTGCCCAGAAGTTGGTCCCCAAGTGCCACGGACAACCGGAGCCAGAGTGGCCGGCTTGTTTCTTACAATTTGCCTGATACGCACGCGGATCAAAGTTTCATATGTATTAGCTTGCTGCCCTTATTCACGGGTCCTGTGGGTTCATGACTGATATTGAAAGCATGGATTTTGAACGTTTTAGATCACAGTGTCGCAGGCGCAAAAACCTGAAGTCGTGAGAGTGGCGAAGTCAGCTGCACAAGAAATCGAACGCCAGTGTCTCGGCGCAAACCAGGGCCAAGCAGCGGATCACAACTTCAAGGGAACAAGACGGCGATACAACAGTTTAGGAGAGCAGAACACCGATGAGAAAATGGTCTACATCGGTCTGGTTCATGTCTTCATATCCAAAAAACGAACATACCCCTCGGAGGTTTTCTACGAGGGACTAGATGTTACCAGTCTATGGAGTAGTAAGAAGGCGAGACCGCCAGAGCTGAAATGCATGTTGGCGAGTGCATGTGGTCTGCTTAATAAAAGAGACGAGCTACAAACAGCGATTCACTCTGTAGATATTTGCTTACTCGCAGAAACATGGTTCAAATAAAAAATAGATTTCGGGGATTTGGTGCGGGTGCCCAATGGAATAGGGGAAGATGTAGCACTGCTGAAATCATTCCAGTCGGTTTGCCAATCACGCTACCGCATGCCCGTTCAGGGATTTTAATGCTCCTAAAGTCAACTGGCAATTGGGATCTGTCAGTAGTAGAGGCACTGATCACAAATTGTCCAACCTAGCCAACAAGTTCACATTAACACAACAGGTTAAACGGAGCCACGAGATCCCCACCTGGTCGGATAGCCTCAACAGTAGATTCAATCACTGTTTCTAACAGCACCGACGTCATTATCGTGTTGTCTGCGGCACCACTCGGAAAGTGTGACCACACGAGGGTGTATTTCCGGTTTCAGTGTTCTCTGTTAGTGAAACAGGCACACAAAGTGCAACGTCTCACCGAGTCGACCACGGTAGGTTGATATTGGAAGCTGATAGAATGACCTGGAACCCAACCGTTTCTGTAGAGGACGTCGATAGTTTGTGGGCAAGCTACATTAACAACCCCCGCGCTCCTACGGATAGGAACGTTAATCAGAATCAAGTTGGAAACTACCGGTCAGTAAGTCTGAGTAATGCCGTCAGCAAAATCACTGAACGCATATCACGAGAGAGGATCTGCGGATTTCTCTGCAGGCGGTAATTCTTCAATACTTCCCAACATGTCTGTCTTAAAAGCACATTTCGTTCTACCAATCTGCTGACGTTTTCAGACACTGTGACAGAAGCTGAATATAGGGGAAGTGGTCGACATGTGATATCTAGATTTACAGAAAGCCTTCGATTTTGTCTATCACAGGTTTTTGGGCTGGAAGCTACGAGAAGCTGAAATATCCCCTAGAATCTGCAAGTGGATACAGACGCTTCTAGTTGGAAGGTCGTGTAGAGTTAGTGTAAGAGGAGTACTGTCGGACAACGGTGCTCCGTTAATTGGAGTACCTCAGGGGTAAATCTTCGCCCTCTGCTCCTCCTGATATATAAACAACCCGGAA
The DNA here is from genome assembly GCA_013368495.1 of Paragonimus heterotremus. NCBI lineage: Eukaryota > Metazoa > Platyhelminthes > Trematoda > Plagiorchiida > Troglotrematidae > Paragonimus > Paragonimus heterotremus. The sequence goes on from LUCH01017659.1 coordinate 18,553, forward strand.
ATTCACCTAGCAACAAGGGGCGGATGTTGTCCGGTCCCGGAAACTTATTGCCATCAATCAACCTAAGCTCGCGTTCCGCTTCCTCAGCTCCAAACAGCACTTCGAAACGGCACGGTCCAGTATCATCGAGCAAGGCGGACTGCACGTTATCCTGGGAATATGCCAATTTGTGATACCGGGCCACCAGCTGAGCCTTGTCCAAACCCTCGACCATTCTGTTTTCATGCTGATTCATCAGTGCCGGGACTTCCGCCCTGATTCTGGCCCGTCGATGTGTATACGTCCACTGTCTCCCAGATGCTACTGCCGGTTCTTCGGCCGGCCTATCCTCGTACATCTGATCCTTTTCACCTCCATGGTACGACAGTCATTCCGTGTTCTTCAGTGCGCATCGTGGATATCATGACCAGTCCAGTAGCCCATCCCTTGCTGATATCTGGGGATGGCCCCCAATTCAGCCTCGAACCAAGGTGGCTTTTTAAACTAGGGCTGACTACGGGACTTCAGTGCGAACCGTTCCACGACAGCCAACAGGTGGCCTTTAATTTTGTGCCAGTGCTCATCAACTGTGATCGTGCTACCACCCCAGTTGTAGGTGCGCGCCACCTCCCTCAGTTCTTCTAATGGAATTCTCCAGACATTGCGTCGAACTCGGTTGAGTGTAGCTCGCAGTTCATCTCTCGTCCACTACATATCCCACGGGGCATGGTCACACCCCCCTACTTTAGGCAAGATGTCAACGCAGTTGATACCGGACTATAGTGCGCAAAACACTAAATCCAACTTAGAGCGGCATCCGGCCTGCAACGGTATGGGAGCTTCCACGTGCTGATATCAGCGCAGTTCGTCAACGGCCAGTCGAGAGTCTCCGAAAAATATCCTGAACCACTAGTACGTTCTTATGTTCTCGATCTGATAGCAGGTGCGTTGAAGTCCCCTAATATCAGGCAGTGGTTAGTTGCTCCCAAAGCCATCAGATCGTGTAACAGTTGAGCTGAAAACAACCCAAGAGAGCGATATCTAACACCGAACATAGTAGGGTCGTTCGGGTTAGCGTTACCTTGCACCACAGACGCTCGTAAGTACCACCAGCGTTGGCTATGGCTAGCACAAGTGTTGCGGCAATTTTTCCGCTGACAAGGATTATAACCCACCTACTGTCGACCGCTAAAACTTGAGTGGTCCGACCGGAAGAGGGTGTACTCTGACGGGGAAACTTCAGCGTCTATCACATCCTCTGAAAACCAAGTCTCAGAAAGCCTCATCACCGTGGGGTTATTATTTCTAAACCACTCCCTATCTCATCCATCTTCCTTAGTCGGCCCCGAACGTCTGAGTTTACCACTCGAGTCCGATCTAAGCTTTCTTCAATGTCTCTAGCAGGGAGAGTGACGAAGTGCACTACAGGGAAATCTACAGTTCCTCCTTGTTCAGAAAGAAGACAGAAGGTTTCCACCGAACTTGAGGCCTACTCCGTCTGACTTGAAAATCCTGGAAGAATAAATCTTACTGCTCTTCATCCCTTCTTTCGCGCGGTTCCCCTACGGCCGCCTTCAGACGTTCACGACTCACTGGGGCCAGATTTGTGACTAAGCTCATGTTTGCACAGCACGGTTTTGGCGACAGCTGCAAAAGCAGGCGGGCTTCTCATGCAGATTCAAGAACAACGCTGAGTGGCCTTCGTGTCGCATCAATACCATTCATCTTCCGGCAGAGGCAAAACGTAGGGTCTACAGTAATCGTTGCATATAGACCTATTTCCTCACTCTTGAAAACCTTATTCAGCAAATCACAAAAAGCAGCAATATCCTGATCCAGCCATGATTGAGACATTTGGGTGGGAACCCCGGGGAGGTTCAAAACTATCACGCATTGGTCGCATAGTGCAGATATTTTTTCAAATCTTGGCGGGGCTCCCTTCACGCGAGTGCCTGCGAGGGCGTCCGCATGTTTATTCGGGGCATAACGGCTTCGAGTCCGGTGATGGATGCGGTCGTTCTCGATTTAATCTTGCGTTAGATTCCACCTCCGCCTTTTTTCTTGCGTGGTGCAACTGGATCCTTTAAGACCCTCCCAACCGGATGCTCAAGCGCCGTCTCAAACGCATTAACGAAGGTTGATCCAGAAAGAACCGAGTCACCTGCACATGATAGCGGTTCCGTGATCACCTCTACTACTGTGATACGTAGCTTCTCATACGATGATGTACATGTATCCTTCGTCTCAGTTTCACATAACGACTCATGAGGAGTACTCGGCCTTACGCCCACCTGTTAACGCTTTAGGTAAGAAAACTTCAACCAGTCCGAACGACTTATCTTAAAGTAACTCCAGGGTTCAGCAGTAACCGAAGCGCAGGTACATCAAGGCCAGTCATCACAAATGTCGCATTGTGAAGCCTGAGTAAGTTGGTCAGTGTACTTTCCATACTTTAAGTACGGCGAGCTTTCCTCCACGGGGCCCTTCGTAATTTTTCGGCAACCCGGGGAAAACCGCACCACCAGCTTATGTGATGGGCGAGTGGAAGTGGTTTCAGCTCCCCAAACTCATTTTATCCCTGAAATTTGGAAAAATCCGCACCGCGCAGGAAAACTTCAGTCCACGCGTTGCTGGCAAAAACTTTCATGGGGGAGGATATAAATGGCAAGCAAATCCAAAAGTCTCTGTGGTAAACCGGCCTAGAAGGCGGCAAAGAAATTCATGATAGAAGAAGCACTGGAAACGGCATTGCTTTACTGCATGTCGACCGTAATTTGACATTATTATATAAGTATTGTCTCACGCATGTTGAACTGTTTCCAGTGTAATAGTAGGGCGACCGGTTGTGGGTACACGCGCACTGTAAGCGATACCTACTCTGAAGAATCTTCCTGGGAAACCACGGAACCGTGAAGCATCTGAATCCAGCATTGTGAACCCACTGTTCACTGACCCGTGTTGATTTTTATTGACTTGAAAACAGGACGTTTATTACGCTTGAAAATCTGTGACTAAAAAAGTGTGATTGTCGAAGAGAAACCGCTGGCAGTTTACCCTGTGTAGCGGCCAATGAATTACTCACGAAACAGCTGGTTGAATGTGGGGCCGATTCTCCGAAAAGCAGTGCGCCACAACTTATGCATGATAACTATTTAACCGCACTTAACAAATAGAGCAGTTAATAACACAATGATGAGCTGGTGTAAACGGCATGCAAGTTCTTACTCACAAACTAGCATGAAGTGTGCGAACTGAAGGAGTTATGATCGGTAGAAAACGGTTCCAGGTCCAGCTGACTAAGCAGAATGTGTTGCCAAATGAAATATCGCAGTTTTCGGATAGATGTGAACAGTGGTGGTGTTGTTCGTAGCTCGGGTTGATGGTTTTGGTATTGGTATGTTCGCCGAGCTCGGCGAACATACCAATACCGAAATATCGCAGTTAATGCCAACCTAACAGCAGAAGAAAATGCGGGTTTTCTAAGAATGCTGGCCAACTTTCTGACTGATATCGACTGACGTACTGATGAATCGTTCCGTTGAAATGAAAGAGACTTCCCAGGAAACATTTCTGCCACTGTACTTCAGCCATCCGTTTGAGCCTTCACCTTCTTTTTCGTTTGTCCATTTCAGACACTGATTACCGTAGCTGGTCCCTGTGGAGGTTAGAATCGATATCCCTCCCATTTTTCAACTAATTTGAAAATGTGCGATTTGCTGTTTCCTTGGCGCTGACTCATTCTAGTTGCGATTGGGAGGGACATCATACCATGTTCACCTCTTATTTTTGAACAACATCGAGTCACCTCAATACGTTCCTGAAGCCCCCTGAAATGCTCTCATAACCGACAGAAGAGCCTACATATAAAGAATTCGGTTCTTATCTGGGAGATATTACTGAGTAATATAAACCTTGAAAAACATTCTTTGTTGTGAAAACCTTCGCATGTGCCATTCTAAGGCTAGCAGGAGACGGCCGTTAACATACAAATTTCTGCTCGCGCAGAACAGTTCTTAAGAAACGTCCACCTTCACGGACACACTGTCATCAAGCCAGAAACTGTGAACTCATCTACACCGACGAGCACGCATCGAGATGTACGTCACTCCTACACATCCATCAACCCGCCTCCCTCTGCTATATTGGAAATGATCCTCAGAATTGCGGTGTATGACGGCCAGTAGTTCTCAGGGTACATTATGCAAACATGTTGCACCAAAGGAGTGATGATGTAATCAAACTTCATTTTCAGGATTGCAACCAAAAAAGTGCTTACCCCAACGTACCTGCACCGATGGAGTTACACGCGTAAATACCGATCGTGTAACTAGCTAAGAGAAAAACTCAGAAGTGCATCAACTTGAGCGGCTTCCCAGAGATTATCTACCGGCAAAGATGATGGCTACCATCATTTAAATGGTTGAGTAATTGATCCGACAATGAATGGCTGAAAACGGACTGCTGGCCAAACACATTTCATCTATAGCGTAAGTTTGTCCGCTACTCCGGTAACATCGTTATTTCTTCTTTCCCACATTACCGTTGTGTATCTGGTTGGGAATAGAAAATTCACGGTGGTAGACACCGATTCTCACTTCCAGGAATGTGCGACCTATACCAACACGAACATCAGGCGTATTATCACGTCCTTGGCAGCGAATACAACCAGACCACTGAAACTAGTAGATACGAAATCGAACTTGAATATCTAAGTTGTACAAAACCGTCAGCGGTTAGCCAGTGTTATCAATTTCGTGTCTGGTGACAACAGCGTGAGTTTGGTTGGATTATTGAGAGCAGTGAACTTAGGATGAATCGGACTATATCGAAAGAAGAGCCGAGATAACTAGGTCTCACGGAGCAAATACAACACAGTGAATCGCCGTATACGAACATGCACCACTACAACACGGATAGGTGACAACTGTACGAAGACAATGGGTTCAGGCAGTATGATGAGAGGAGAGGTTCCACAAGTCGCATCTCACGTCGATGGTGTTCGTTGTGTGGTTAGCGTTGCTGTTAGCAGCTCGCTTGCTGCGCCGCTTCGTTATGTCAGAAAACTGTCTCGGTCGAGCTTGCGGACAGTCAAAGACGGGAAATACGATGGACATCTTAGGTGGTCAACATATACACACACGTGATTAGAGCGCACCAAGTAAGCAGACTGCGTCTACCAAGAGCCAGCCAAGACACAAGAACAAACACTAACTAGGTATCAGTTCATGCAATCGTGAGGACCATAGCCGAATACGCATGCCGGGTCATGGTTTCATGGTAAGACATAATGTGGCGAGGGTCCGATTATGCACGTGGGGTGTGCAAGCCCCGAACAGCGAACATCTGTGACAAACCCATTGACAGCGGGGGTTGTCTCAGAACGAATGTGGGTCAGTAAAACGGAGGTGCCAGCGTGATTAGTTGAAATAAGCAAACAATTCGTTTCCGCATATCCTAATCACAATGTCACCCCATGAATTGGGTCACAAGCACCCTGACGCGATAGCGCGGGTCAAATGAAGTAAACGATAAGCAAGTGTGAGGAAGCCATACCCACTCCCAAACCCACACTGGTAAGTGAAAGATCCCGTAGTTTCCCATGAATGGTTGAGATGAAACAGTTGACAAGAGCAAAACAGACAAGTGAAACCTAAACGCATTTACCGTCGATCAGAGTTAGTGAGCAGCGAGTAAACAGACTTTCATTACAGGCGAGTACCACGCGGTTTCAGCAGCGGAGCTAGTCGAATCGAAAGAAACTGATGGAACGTCAACATCATCAGATGGGTACTATAGTGTGCGGCCGAAACTGGCAGGCATACACGAGGTGAATTTGAATTACTGACAGGGCGTGCTGCTGTATTGTCGGCGCCGTTTTAGGTTTCGTTTGTGTAAGTTGTGTGCACGGCTTACTGAACCTTGTGCTCATGCTTGTTTCCTGTTGTTTCCTTTTTCAGGAGTGTCTCTGGGACCCCTGCCTCGGAAAAGCGCTGTCCCTCGGTGTCTGCATGTTGCCCTAAAGTTGGTCCGAATGCGTAACGGGCAATCAGAGAAGGACCAGGCGGCTTGCATGTTACAGTACAACTTGGATCGGCCGGAAAAGAGCAAGTTGGAAAAAGCGGCGGGTTCGGACTGCGGAGGATAAATTCAATAAATAATACGGCGTCTTATTCACACTTACAGCCACCGAACGTCGGGATGGTAAACGGCGTTGGGCAAACCGAATCAAAGACCGAAACAACAATGCGTTCCTCCTATAGGCCATTGCCGGCTCCGGTTGACACAGGTCTTACTAGCACCAGACCGTATAACCTTAGCCAAATGTTACTGGTTAGGGCCCTAACATTTACATCACGTTACAACCACTGTCACTAGACTCATCCGACAAGCACAAGTAATACTAATCGTGAATGGCAAGCTAAGTCAATTGTTATCGGTTATGATTCACGCAAATTCTAATCCGTGTCCACCGCTATCAGCGGCTTATAATGATCCAATCAAACTGTGCTATCAGCAGAAGACACTCTAATAGTCGCAATTTGTTTGGTTGACCCATTAAGTTACCCATACCAAACTGTACTTGAGTATTGCGATCGTGTCCGTCAGTATAGCTCAAGCCATAGCACGCATACGTTCTCAAACAGTGACAGAGATGATGATACCTATTTCACCGGCGTCAGCTACTTACGTCCACTCCATGATGTGAAACAAGACAAACAAACTATGTCAAGTCCGAACCACAAACAAAATTCGGGTAATCGAATGTGTGGGCACAGTCCCCGTATGAACTCCTCGCGCGATGAATCGCTCTTCATCGCTGTGTCAAACGGGCGCGCCCAGTATCACGGTGTGATTCAGTATATCGCGTTAAAAGCCAATAGGCCTACCTTCAAAGATCCAACATTGCTATTGGAGTAGTTATTTCAGATAGTGGTTGACAATTACAAATAACGATCGAAGGGAGGCGTATATCTTGCAAATTACTCACGGAATATTTCAATAACCCTAGCGATGCTTCGCACCAACGAAGTGCGCAGTTACTTGTGCGACATTAAGACAATATCTTTTAGACGCTTGGCTGCCACTACTGTCTTCTAACTGCTAGTGGCCTTTACTTTGCTCTCAGTGGAGGCGCATATCTACTGAATCATGTGATCCAGTCGGACTTATTCACATTCTATCAACCGCCGACAACTTACCTACAGTGAAATCAATTAAGGCAGCACCAGTTCACTCGGTAGATCCACGGTGGATCGTCGGTACCACACTCCGAGCGACCGTTGAACCTTAACAGCGTGTGTCGGATCTATTATGGTTGTGGCATCACACGCTGACTTAGATCGCAAGGCGTCGCCAGGTCGACCGACCAACATACCGAAAGAGAGCGATTCATGAGATATGGATAACTCGCACTGACCAACTCAGACAACTAACGTACAGTCTGATTGCACAAAGTCGCATTGCTTATTAGTCCCTTTCCGATTGTTGCGCCCGCCTCTAATGAAAGAATATTATCAATATGGACGTCATCACTTTGTTCGTCCGTAGGCAATTACAAAATTTTCGCTGTCGTTCTTCAACGTTCCGTGTTCCTTTTGATAATATACCAAAAGCAAGCACTAGTACTAATGTCGACGACGTGTGGCGTTCATACCAATGCTCCGTTGGCCTGGTGTACGCACCATTTTTACAATCTCGTTACGATGAGGACGGATTGGTTTTATGTGACGGTCTATGAAAAAGAAAAACCGATTTGCGATGGCTAACTCAAATGTTATGCAACATGCCAACCACTGAGGGGGTGGTCCTCTCAAATTGACGCTGGCAACGTACGCAGAACAAATCCTGCGCGAAAATGGGGGCAAATATGCACTCCTAATGGTACCATTGGGGCAGTGCTTGTGTCGTATGCGGTTGTCCATGTACTGATCTTCGAATGGAAATGCGTATCTCCCGCACTCACCGCAAGCCTATATAAAGAACTCTGTGTCACTGATCTCCTACGCGGTGTGGCACTTTCCCCGGACATGTGTCATTCACAGTTTCATGGTGCCCATCAACCTTACTGAATCATCTGCCACCCTCGGTTACCGCTAATGACATCACGGCTGCACTATGCTGTAGCTGCCGACTAGCCCGCATGTGGGCCGAGAGTCTCACTGTTTCCCATGGCAACAGTTTTTGTGCTATCGTGTCCATTTCAGAACGACTGGTGATTGGACGATCGCCACGGCTATCCGTTACCAGCTCAGACTGCCTTTTGTCCCTGAGGTGATGGAAAATACTGCCTACTCGAGCAGCCGATTCCCAGCTGCCAGTGCATCCGTTGCTTGATGGAGAGATGAGTAACCTTTGCGAAGATGACTCTGGCTCCTAGTGTTGATGACATCGGAGAGTGGCTGTTACAGCACTTCCTGGGACGCGGAATCAGCCGCTGTTGGAATTTGTTGAGGGACGCCGGCCCAGTTGCTGGATTTCCCGCAGCGATGTTGAGAACATCGTTACGATACTGATGCCCACGGCCCTATAAAGTTGTTGAAGGTCAACACAATGCGGAAGCTAATAAAATGGTTAAAGTAAATATACTTCGACTTACGCGTTGCTTTTTTTCTTCAGCAGGCGCAGTTAGCACAGTAATTTTCGTAACAGCGGCAGTTATTTGGCGATTGCTGCTTGGGTGGCTGCGCTTTCGTACATGATCATCGCCCTGGTGTTTGCTGGCTCAGCGTATTAGGTGGAGATGTGAAACGACGGGGCAATTGCTCCGATCGTCTCGTTCGCCAGTCATCCGAAGCAGATCAGCACTTCCACCCTGCAAGTGTCCATTACAGTGAAGATGCAAAGGAAGTGACCGTCCGAAAAGCCTCGGTAGTTGGTGTCTCTCCCCATAAACTTTGGGGTTGCACTGGTAGATTGTTGGCTATTCGGAATTTATGACGGATAACTTGCAGACATGGTTTTTACTGTTCAGGAAGCAGCGGAAGTGCCACGAATCGCATAGTTTGCCGGCAAGTTCTAATGGGCATGATGGGACGTTTCTTTGGGTCATGCGTTTAGCACACAAATTACGTTTATTTTTGGTGGCTGGGTCTAGAGACAATAGCCATATCTCCGGTGCCATCCTCTGAGACTTTGGCAAGGTCTTTGCTCTTGTCCCCCACGGTTCTCCTGTACGCTGACTAGAACCTTATGGCACCCAAGCAGATGTTCTCCGCTGAATTACATCCTTTCTTTGTAACACGACTTTCAAGGTAAAAACCAGATCAGAAGTTAATTCTGCCCACCGATCTCCACTGGATTTCCCCATGGTTATGCTGTCTGTCCGCCGTTGTTTCTAATGTGTATCAGCGATATTCCCTATGCCGTTGACTTAAATATCTGGACTGCCAGCTCCCCCAATGCAATGCAGATTGATCTTGACCAAACTAAGTGCTGGTCGGATGGCGATTCTCACTCTAAACGGCAACAACTGCGCACACACGTCGCTGGGAGTAGACTCCGAGTATTTACTCGTGAAACATGGTGCACAAAGTGTAGTGGATTTCGCAAAAGTTGACCTTGAAAAAGACCTAGAGATTTGGCTGTCATCTGGTTTGTCTTTCTCCTCTCACCATAGGATGGCTGCCACAAAAGGGATTTGAGACACTTCGGATGATAAAATGGCGTTTGCCCATATAGGGAGGCACGCCTTGCAATCCCTTCATGGGGACTATTTAAGACCCCTGCTTCAGTATGCCAATCAAGCCGTGTACACCTGTTTGGAGAAAGACATACTCGTCATCGAAAGTGTTCGGCGAGTAGCCACCAGAATGGTCACTAGCTTGCGGCATTTTCACCACGACTCTCATCTTGAAAATCCTCATCTTTATTTATTTGAACTTCGTAGACGACGCTTCTTCTCTAGAGCGAAACTCATGTAGTGGATCTAAACGCTATATACAATTCAGGAGTAAGTATGAAATCAAAAGTGACAAAAATGAAAATATCTGACTCGCAGTAGTACGTGAAGGTGCGTCGTTTAGAGTTCCACCACACGGAATGAAGTATCCAAAGGATCCAATCTGTCGTATAGTTCCCAAGCGACTTTGGAAGTCACAACGAAGATAATTCCGA
>LUCH01017660.1:0-28682 GCA_013368495.1 Paragonimus heterotremus
AGTATCCATAACAGACTAGATGAGAGATTGCCTGTGGTGTAGTGAATACACATCTTGCTCTGAACCTGACTTGTTCTACATTACGTAGCTATCGTTTTTCAGAAGAGGTGTTCTAAAGTTTTGGCGAGCAAAAGTCGGGCGATTACCCAATTATCCACTGTAATGGGTATCCCAGGTGCAAAATTGATGAGGATAATTCAGGTCCTTATAAACAGGCAGTTGAAGACGCAATCTTTAAGTACGAGAATTTCGAGCTTCATCAGTGACTTGACAACGTTCAGGTGTTCTTTCTGGGCTTCGTCTGCTACCTTACTACACTCGGTAGGTGCCACTGGTCTGCTAATCGTTTCAGTTAATCTAGAGAACTCGTTCTGTGAAACTGAGCCATTAGTCCTCTAACAGTTGCTATTGCCATTGGTTTACGACCGATCCGCTTGCTGTTGAGATGTTTCGCTGTTTCATCGTTATCGCGTTGGATTTCCACAAACAAAATACCAACCGGCGCGCACCCCAAAGTCATCACTTGTGTAGCCATTAAGGATTGTAGTCATGTACGTCTGTGTACCTCGCCCGTCAACTTAGGACGACCATACAACAGAAGAGTCAGCAACCTTGTTGTATGAGCCACCAGTCCAGGATAGCCAGCAACACTTCGTTCAAACCATCACCAAACGCGTTGTCTGAATCACATTCTTGGGCGCTGTTCTTCACTGTTGCACCACATTCTAGTCCCAATTTTGAGCCATCATCATCAACTTTGAGTGGTTGTTTATCGACCGTTATCTCCCCATTTGGCATTGTCGATGCCACACGTTTCCTGCTAGATTCTTTCCATTGTAGTTTAATTCCTGAGTGCGTAGTGTTACCGCGATGGGTTTTTACTTAATCCTTAGTCTCGTAGATGGTGTTTTTTAATGTTTTACCACACCTAACATTGACCGATGAAAGCAACGTCGGACAGTATCGACAGACTTTGTTTGACTGACTTCATGTCGACTGCAATGCTCTTGTACAGAGCCAAACGTTGCTCTGATGACCCAATACCTACAACTGGAAGCTGATCATACTGTTGGACTGGAAAGCGTTTTGAGCAACAGCCGCAAACAGTTAGATCTGGAGCATTCAACCAGATTACGAATTTTATTCGCGAAGTACAGTCGTTGTGTTGCCTAATCTTTAGACTCTCAAGAGAGAAAAAAACCAACGCATATCACTAAAAAATAGCAAGTTTGGAGTAAGCCTAATCTGAATAACTCGATTCGGAATTCGCACTTAAATTCCTACAACCGTTTTTCTGATATGTGAAGAATCAGTAATCTCAAATTTACCGTCCTAGGCTTACTTTTTCGTCAAAGTCATGTCGTTTCACATATACAAAGAAATTTTAGTGTTCTGTTCACATTTACTGTTAACTATAAATGTTCTCCGTACGCCGTCTTGTCTTATCGTATTCACAGCTCAATGTGTTCAAGGAAGGTTTCGTTGTTTTCAATTGGTTGAGCGGTTACTGGTGTCCGACCACTGTACCGAATGCTCCAGGACAGGTTATGCAGGAGAGCAGTATGGTAGTACAACAGTAAACAAATAGCTCATCTAGAATTACTGGTGTACATGAGGACAAAGTTGCGAATCGTTAGACCTTGAAGAACTGGTTACTGGTGTGCAGTTCAGTTCAGTTTAGAATTTCAGGGCATGACAGTCAGAGCCAGATTAGTACTGTTTGTAACACTGAGAGCTATAGAAACCTTCAGCGCGACGAGCAGAGTAAGTTGTCACCCCTTTATGATATCAGGTTAAATGAACTGGACAAACGCAGTTAGCAGGCCGAATGTTCACGGGTGACAGCCCAAAGTACCGTGATTGTCAGCATTTTAATTTCCGGATCGTCGTCTCATCTGTCCCTTATAATGTGGCAACCTTCTGTAAATAGGGAAACAATAGCTGTAACAGCTTATCCCGCAACGATCAGATACGTGCTTTTGGATGAAAGACTGTTGTCGAGCGTTATTACAAAGAAACTAAGAGTATCCATACACAAACAAATTTAACCACAGACACTCATCAGTAGTCGTATACAGACGTGGACACTGTGAACACCATAATTCTGAAAACCACCTTAACTTGTCACCTACGGCATTTCGTTTTTAATGCATAACTACTTTCTCTTGCGTGTCCATTAGCCTGCAACCAAAACTGATTCCAGTCGCATTCATACGACAGCCTACAGAACTCGATGTTACACCAAAGCCATATGTTCGAAGGCCGAATATTCGGGTAAATAGTGAAAGGTTCCGGACAAGGAGGTCAACCTTCGATCAGATTGGTATTGTGTTCAGTATGCGCCACATATTAGACAAAACTGCATAATAGTTTTACAATGGATGCCACCTTCATGTGAGTTGAAGGTTTTTATTCCATATCAAACGCTAGATTACCTGAGCTACAGAATCCGATTGAACATGAAATATGCATTTTCCCACAGGATTATGATTTTAAGCTGGTATAAGACGGTTTGACAGGAGTCAAAGTTCTAGTTACCGTAGTAAGCGGACGCTGTTTCCGATCGAAACAAATTATCTCGTATGAGGCGTGAATAGGGGTGAAAATGATATGATGATAGATATGATTGAAAGTGTAATGTCAGAGTAGGAATTAATAAGAATTTGGGGAATGTGAAGCTAGGCGCACATCTGGTCGGTTAAACCTGTACTTCATCCACCTAACAATACGGGTGATATAATTTGGTAGTAATAACATGCAACAATTACATACATACCAATGTCATACAGGCATGTGCACAGATATACACACAGATACTGCCCACTAAGTCCAATTGACAATCGTGTGGATTCCAACGTAATGTCAGATTATTAACCTCATACACAGCCTAGTACCTGCTCGTATACACTCTTATCCAGGCAGTCCCCCCATTCAGGGCCAAAGCAGACAACGGCTCCATCCTCTACCAGCGGTTTCATGCAACGTGCCTGTCCGGACGACCGGTGGTGCTTTCTTGAAGACAACGCTCGTGCCGCTGTTGATCGTAGTGGCAAATGGCTTATCCTAAGTTTTATATGAGGAGCCAGAAAATCTGTTCGGCTCACTTTGTTCTTAGTTTTATGTAAAAACTACTTGTTCGCGTTGGAACCGATCACTTCAAATTTGCCGTAAAAAGTCGTTTCATCTGTTCGGAAGAATGCCAGAGCGATTGGCCAGCATCCGGTCTACGAGATAGTGGGTCTATGGTGGATTTTTCGGACTTCGATATGAGTGTTTCCGAACAACTTGAAAAGTGAGCAAATGTTGGCAACCCGGCTCCCAACAGTAGCTGGAAGCTTCCTAGCTCCTCGAAGACTACAAAATCGAGGTTCCGCCATCTCTTTGATAAGTTTTTAGTCACTCAGTTGTCTCAAGCACAACGCACATCATGTGAGATTTAGCAAGAATGAACCGTGTAAACAGCAATTTCTGGCTGATCGCAGATGTCACGACGGAGAAGTGAGTGGTTACTTCCATCATCCCGAGACTTCCAGACCTTAGACCGTAGAAAGCCGGATTAAAGCTGGAAGGCACGAGTGAAACTCCTATGGGAGGGGGAATACGATCCGTACAAAGCAGCCAACGTTTGAAGAGTAGAAAGTAGGACACATCTTGAAGACCACGAACGTCCCGCGTATGATAGAGTTTGCCCAGCCTCGCCAGGTGAGCCTTCCGATGCCCGTTACCACCACGCTCTGAACGTGTACCGGGATGTTAATGTCTTTTATGATGGGCCCAGACGAGTCAACTTGACCACGTTCCTCAGAAATGGATACTGAGTAGGAAACTTTTTCTCCGTTCGTGATTACAGTGGATTAGGTATAGTGGAGGGCAGGGTCAAAAAACCCGGACCGCCAAGACGAACTAGGGTAAAAGTGTTGCTCTGGTTGGTATGTCTTTTGGCAGGCGGATCCATTGTCGAGCAAACTGAAAAATTATTCAATCGGCACATCTGACTATTTCGATGTACTCGGCTCAGAACTATCGAGGAATTCATCTTTGAAATAAAATGCTGTCTGAAAAAATAGATGTGTTTGTGCGGTTTCAGAGGAGTTTCGACAGTTTCGTCTGGTTTCGCAAGAACTTGCATTTCATTAATAAGGCTTTACATTTCCCGGCAAACTGGACACCTAAATTGGTCGTTGTGTTGACGGCGCTCGGTGAACGGATAACTTTTGGACTGAAATAAATAGATTCTTCAGCAATAGCTGTCGTGTTGTAGCAAAAAGACGTCCAATAAAGCACACTGTTCGTTGTCTAACTAGCTAGTTACCACGCCACACGCACGCTTGCGATTTTGTATCACAATTCCAGTCCACAACACGCACCCCTGGTTTCTGCTCACATGTCGTGTGCACTTCTACCCGGTTTAGGTGTGTGATTGGCGCCTTCTATCCGGGGGTTTTCCTCGTCACTTAATCTGATTTCGTTGAGTGATGGTTTGTCCGGTCGCTCGTGCCGTCCTCTGTCTATCCATTGTAGACTTTGACCGTACTCCACAGCCGTGTCGAGATATTCCTGCGAGTGTTGGAATAATCACGCCTTCAATTTGGTCATCCATCCTATTTTGTCTGCCACGTCTCGTCCGTTGGTCCGATCCGGTCGAGCGATTACTCATCCGGTCGCCCACTCCGTCCTCCATCCGCTCGCTGTGGGTTTTTGAACACACCTCCCCCTGGGTTGAGGTACTCGGCCGAGAGTTGGAATGCTCGCACTTCCTGTCTGACAGTCCACCACACTGTTACGTTTATAGGTGTCTCAAATAACTATGAGCTCCATCTTCTCAGTGTTGACTTTCAGTGCGAATAGCTTCAGAGCACCGACCGCAGCTGCAAGCTTCTCCCAGAGATGCGCCGGATTCTTCACCAGGAGTATCAGATCATCATCGTAGGCACAACCGCTGGTCGTAAGGTGATAGTAGTCACTTCGCGGTCCCAGTGGAGTTAGCACCTTATCCACTGCAACGAGGAATAACGGAGGTGACAGCTGGCCATCATAGCCAACACCGTGCTGGAACAGGAGAACAGAACATTCAGGCATGGCAGACGCGCTGAGATAAGAGTCAGCAGAGTAGTGTGCTAGAGGTAGAGGAGCTGGCACCGACCCGATGATCGAGCCCTGTGAAGTGGGATCGAACGCCCTGGATACACCAATAAATTCTACGCAAAAGCCAGAAGATGTAAAACATGATTTCCAAAACAGCACACGAAGACGCTTCCAGGCAATCATAACGGTATAGAAATGCGAAATCAAGAGTGTGCAACTGCAAGCACGCAATCCAGCGATCAGTCAGTATCCTGCGAAAGCACTTTATCAAAGTTGAAGATACTGCGATGGGTCTCAGACATCTAGGAGAGGATGGGTTACTCACGTTAAAGATAAGCATGGTGCGAGAGCGACAGTCAACAGGAAGATGTTGAAATATTCATCAAGAGCAGCTGTTTTCACGCTCTTCAAATGTTTAGATAGTAGCATGTCCAAATCTGGAACAGTGATTTTCAAGCCCTTCAAAGTATGAAATATTTTCTCATTAATGGTCAAACCAACATGAGGCTAATCTGGAGGCAGAAATTTACTAGTTGATCGCTTACTCATATGCAGCTGTGTCAATGATACTTCACACCAGAACTCGTTGGGGTAGTTCGAATGGTCACGGTTCGTCTCTTCGGCTTCTGGCAAAAACGGCAAAGACCACATCTTTCCTCCGTTGGTAGTACAGTGTTTGAATAGCTGTATAGCTGGCCTGCTACATTTACTTTCTGGTTGTGTACACTCTTGCCACAACTAGTGAACGTTGCTGAGTTGCCACCAACCACTTGTACGGAAACACCGGAGACACATACATGGTCACTGGTGCCTTTGCCTGTGTCATGATGATTATGTTTACACGGAGACCGCGGGCAACTGCCACCAGTCCATCGTACTGTACGGAAGCCTCGTGACTAGAGTCAAGTTCGGTTCACTCGATTTGGGCCGAACGAGTAAACTATTCATAGTGTTCTGCTGACCGGGACTTGATAGTCAGCATCATTGTTAGCTTTGAACCGATGGTTGTACTAGTGGTGTGAGCCGAGCATTCCTGCCAGTTCAATGCGTTTCAACCCGTCCGGGTGCTTTCGAGCGTTCGACCTGCAAATGAGGTTGAAGCTGTTAATGGAGTAGGGTGGAATGAGACAGAGTTAGTTTTGCCGGCAAGTCTGAGGAGGTAAAAGGACCTTTGCTGAGATCAGCTAGTGCTGAGAGCCAAGAACGTGGACGGCACAAGGGTTGTTTACTCAACAAAGCAACACATGGTTTAAGCGTTTAAACAGGACCAGAAACAAAACCACTCATTTGCACACGATACTCGGCCCAGACCGTCTTGGTCTCCACAGTCGTCAATGCTCAGTTCTCTTATGTAGCATGGACCACTTTGGGCGATGTTGTACTCCGGTGTTTCTTCCCGCATTTTTCGATGTCAAAATATTTGCTCTGGTTCTACTACTGAACAGCGGTCATGTGAGTAGCATATTACGATCGCTCATCCTCACCACACTGGATCCGCGGTTTTTATGCGTCTGAGTTTGCCGCAGTTTTGTTCATCAGAGCAGGAATAAGGCATATATTGCGATATATTAACATTTCATTTACTCTCATCAGTCGCAAGCGTAAAACATGCCAGTTATATACATCGCACATAAAGGACAGACAAGAATTAGACACGCCTACAAGCACACCATGTATTACGTAATCACGACCATGACAACCTCAACCACTTTTGTACACATAAGGTCGGCTGACAAGTTCGGATGAGCATCGCTTTACAGAAACCTAATAGCTTCGTGTTTCGATTGTGCAACAGTATCTTGAATGAGTTCAATGGGTCAACTTGGTAACCGATTATCATGGGGTGTTTAGCGATCGATGACATTGGATTTCAGCAAGTTGAGGTTGACGTGTCATCTGTTGTTTCAAACGCTTCGGAATGTGTTTGGCGACTAGTTGTGATAGTTGTCGATCCGTTCTGCCTATGTAAACGTAACTGCAACTGCAAGTGAACTGGTAAACAACATGGGAGGCAGAATTGTTTGGCAAGCTCCATTCGCGATTGCGGAGAATTGATCCTCTGGTGGTGTGAAATAAGCGCAAATGCGCCGCCGCATACGTTCGAGCCGGAGCAGACTTTAATTTGTGCTTTATGTCGTTGGCTATATGGTCACTTTTGAATGGTGATCATCGCGGCAACCTATCGGGTTGCCATGGTCGTGATTACGTAATACTTGGTGTGCTTGTAGGCGTGTCTAATTCTCGTCTGTCCTTTATGTGCGATGTATATAACTGGCATGTTTTACGTTTGCGACTGATGAGAGTAAATGAAATGTCAACATATCGCAATATATGTGTAGGACGTTTTGGGAAGTCAAAATTCCTCTCGATTGACCCTGTTGAACTCTGCCCTTTAACCCCGCCTAACTAGACGCCTGTTCTTGTTATTCCCACAACCCGCATCTAATTTTATTAATTGCTCCATCCTGCCTCTCCTAATTATTAAACCTCACTCACCCGCCCACACACCCATTGTTGTCTGCCCGTCTCACCCTCCCCACCCCCTGTGAATACGGCCTTCCTATGGACCGCCGTGAAACTAATGCCGACTAATCGGTCCGTCCGAAGACCGGCTATTTAGACACACATTAGACCGATCCGATCACATTTCGTCGGTTCGTCATTGCCTGTCGGTCGCGTGTGCTTGTAATTGTCATGGCTTTTGGAACCTTGACGGCCTATTGCGGCCAACCACTGTACCATATCCCACGAACGCAAACGAATTGAGGTTTTTTCCTTGCAATTGTTTATATTGTTTATGCTAATAGTACCACGGTTTCCAGCGACTTGACTTGGTTCTGGTATTTGGCGTCGTTGGTTATACGTGCGTCACTCAACGTTTGTCGGAAGAACGTACAGTATGTCTTCTTTTTGCTCTGATGAAGTGGTTAAAGGGAATTCAGTGTTACAGTAGTGTTCGACCGGATGCGCTTCTCTGCTGCAGTGGCTGAGATTAATTTTGCTCGGAAATTTGTATTTACTGTTCACACAGTCAAAAACTGTTCCAGGCTGAACGTCCACTCTCTGTTCCACTCCATCCTATCGTCGATACACAAATATCAGTCCACAAACTAGCGTTAGATTTGCATAGCTGGCCACATTCCATACAGAAGTGGTCAGCTAGCCACTCCTGTGTACTAATAGATGTCGGCGCGGAGGAGCTGGTCGAATTTGCACTTTTATGGTCGTTAGTAGTCAGTACAATGAAATCAGGTAGGGTGATTGGCCATGTTTAGGGCTGCTGGACACTTAATCGGCTAATGTTTTTGTTCAGACTGCCCAGTGGAAACCACGAGGAATGGGTCTAGCGTACCGACTAGTGTTATCACTAGGGCAAATTTGAACTGCAACATACAACAAGTGAGACTCACTGAAATATACGAAAGAGTATTCACTCCTTGAAGCAACTTGAAACTAGTGAACTGATTTACACACAGATGAGGACTGAACATTGAACTAACCAATACTAACGCAAAAGAACAAGGCAATGTAAATTAAGTTTACATTGTTCAACTGAAGTAACGACAAATCCTAACACTGTGTCAACACTGTGGAAAATTCTAACACTGTGTCACTTTGACCCAGTGAGTGAGCAGCACCTACATGCATTGAAGGAAAGCGGGGTTCTCAGAGAAGTAACCTTATATCCTAGAGCATGATGTGAACACAATCTGATGTATATTGTAAGATTAACGCAGTAAATATACTCCGTCCATTTTTGTGATAGTCACTGCGACAACTCCTCATAGCTCCTTCATCCAGTTAATCCACATTGGTAGGTGAGGAGAAAGTGTGACAACATGTTGATCATTCTTTTCGTTTTCATAAGTAAATCTTTCAGTTGTGTTTTCAACGCACATGAACAGGGAAATAATGACCTGCTACTGATCAAGTCATGCACTTGGGGGTCCAAAAAGCCATTCCGAAACAACTGGTCAGACGGTAAACACGGGTGAAGAATGTAAAATGTGCACTCAGTCACAGTGGCATGATCAGAGGCTCATGACGTGGCCCATCGCACACGTGATCAGATTCAGGCCACACAATCCACGTTTGGTAAGATTAGAGCCTGCTTGCGATTCCGTGCGCTTTAAAGTATGTCCACTGGTGAGGTCGATTAAATTTGATCAATTTTGACGAGCGGTCAGTCTGCGACATGCCGGAAAAAGTGAAAGTTGGCTAGACTGCAAACAGTGCTGCATCCGTGGATTGCATGATTACAGAAACGTAGAAGTGATTGACCGTTAGAAAAAAAGGTAGTCCATTATAAGAACACCAAATTGACAATCCTAGCCTCTAAACACAATCTGAGTGGCTTTGCTGATATTTAGGCATCCTGGTGCAAATTAGGACGATGTCTGTTTGGCAAGAGTCTTCAATACAGGCGTCCAATGCATACACCTTTTCCGACTGAGTCATAAGAAAGCAATAAGGGTTTGAATCACTGAGTGGTCTAGTTGACGCTGTTTTCATAAACAATCTGGAGCTTAATCAGCTGGGTGTAGTTATTGAATAATTCACATTTTACAGACACCACGTGGATGTCATTTTCTGTGTCAAAAGCGAGTAGTGTTCTGCAAGTTTTACCTGGGCTCATAACAATATTAAATTCACCAAAGCAGTAGACAGTAACGGCCAAATGAATTTTACGGGCGTCAGCATACTAAGTAAAGAAGATGGTTCAGTCCAATGAAAAATTCACAGTGAACGGCCCCAGAGTGTTCAGTACGTTTACGCTGACCGTATTATTCCGTTAAATCAAAAGCGATACCTCTTGTGATGGCTGACAGAAAGAGCACTAAAAATCCGCACCATTGATGTTTCAAGGAGTGAATTAGACTTTCTACATGAAATTTTCATGCAGAATGGCTATATGCAGGTGATGTAGGCGATTGAGCGGTATCCTCAGTCATCCCCCGTGAATAAGGAGCAGATACTCGTTAAACTGTATTTCAAGGAAGGCCAATGTTATCACAAGAAATCTCAGAAAATCAGTCGAAACAACTTACTTTTTAACTCAGTTGTGCTTGAGCTTCCGTTTAACTCTGTTATCATGTAACATCCCAAGGATAACCTTCCGTGTGTTCAAAACCAGCTTTTGTGTCTAGTCATTTGTTTTCACGTGTCAAGTATGGTACAATGGTCTCACTACAAAGCTGTTTTCTGATAGAATATGTGAACGTCATTCCATGTGACTGAACAATGGTGTGGTTAGAATAATTTCAAGCATAAGTGTTGCTCATTTGTCCGACTCTGACAGTCCAATTAGTGGAAGAGATGTCTATCAGACTGCCTACAGAGTACGAAGAAGTAGATTCAAAGTTGTCAGAGTCTGAGTGTTTACATTTGCCGAGACCATTAATATTCTATTGCGCAACCCTTATATCTGCTCTCATAAGACATTAATGTGAACAGTTAACATCCCTTGGTCGACAGCCAATCAAACTCACAATTCAGGACAAGAATTGTGTAACTGCTAGGAAATACGTAGTTCACACCACTATTGACTAATTTGCATACCCAACCTGGTTATTGTTCCCATATTTATTGTGTTGTAATCAGCCTGATCTTCAAACACAAGAACACAGATCCCCTTCAATAGTTCTTTTTCTCATATCTGTATTCTGTAATCGGGATACATCTTGTGCTGTCGTGATAGCTAACTTTGTGTGGCGAGGAAACGTGGGTCACGATTACAATACTGTTCACGGCTGGGGGCATCTCATTCGGATTACTTTGTCGCAGTGATCAAATCCAGAGAAAGCCTGCATATAATACTCACCAAAAAGTTGTTAGCGTTGTACTAATTGTGGTTCCACTCACACACCACATTTTCATTGTAAACCCGAAGGATGACCCTCTTGAGTGATAGTTACTGGGCCAAAGATATCAGGGTAATCAATATACTCAATATTGTTTGCGGTTGTACCTTTTCACATGGTGGACCGGGAACTATAGCGCATTACGTTCTGGAAACGGTTGTCCTAAAAGCTTGGATTATCACGAGCATTTAGCTGTCTACGTATGTTGCATATTTGTTCCGTTAATTGGCGGGATGCCTCTCGTGTACATAAGAATTACAGGCATAAATATTAATACTGATCTCACAGAACTAGAGTTGGCTGCATTGGTATAATCTAAGCAAAAACAGCCGGACGGCATTGCTTTTCTGATGGCTAGTAGCTTGACGTTTTGAGCAGTGAAAAGCGCATTGACTGTAGTTATCGCGTCGTCTAAGTGGACCCTTTTCAAGACCCGTTTCTCTATAAGAGACAATGAGTTTTGTTGTAACGTTCTTTTACTAACGTTTGTTACCCCATCGCTATCGCCACTCACCATGAGACATGAACTATCATTCTAAACTTTAGGCTTTGGTCCGTTCTATTGACCAGTACGCCAGTGCAACTGAAAAGGAACTGGTAAACTAGGAGTCACAGTGACGCGGTAACCTACGGTTGGCAACAAGGTGTACTGGCTGGTTCGCAGCCACACGGGCACAATGAAAGGATTTCACACAAACTGCATTGCCTTCCGTCAAGTGTGCTGCGTTTTCACAGACGTGCACTAATCAGGTAGCGACTCACTACTACTGTAGTGGTCAAGACAAGTTACTAAGTAGCCCAAGTAAATGCAGATGTACCTCACTAGGCTATCGATGAGAACAAAATGAACAAATGAAACAGAATAGTTGCGAGGTTCCAGTAAGTCACAGTAATCAAAGGATTTGACTCATAGAAGGTGTTCACAAGTGTTCGAGATGACCATCACAGTCTTCTGAATTACCAGTATCAGAAATTAGAGATATTATGGATCAGAACTACCACCATGTGCGTAGTGCGGCAGAGCTAGACAATTGGATGAAAGAGCGTTGCGACTGCGCAACGGAGAGAAGAGCAAACCGGTGTGCGCAAACATTGAATTATATTACAATGTCAGTTTTATCAATCTGAACAACATGTAAAGGTGACGCAAGAAGTTGTACAAAAATGTAGCATCGTTTGTAAACAAAAATGAGAAAAACTCTATACTACGATAGCCCTCGCAAACATCGTTCAGTTATCAATGGAAGAAACGTAGTAGTACACTCAATCACTATATCGTTTATTTTGAAAAGAAATATACACATCTTCGTTCATAGAAAGAAAAAAACGGTGACACCAAAATTAATCAACCGATATGTAAAAGATGAATGTGAAAACAGACTGTTTGTCAAATGTGAGACACTGTTTAGTTAGCAACACTGAACAGTTGACAAGTCCTCTCATGAGAATAGCAAACGTTAATGGACCAGTCATCAAACGAAAAGTTATTTGTGCTGTATATAACAAAGGGGTTTAGAATTTTTTTAAAAATGCGTGAAAAATAATAAAAAGAAAATAGATGAATTGTCAGTCAGACAGAATCAAAAGCTCTTCAGGGCACAAAATTGCTATCACAGTCAAGGCTCAAGCATCGGGACAGAAAAAAGTCTTCCATAATGAGACAACTGTCAGAGAGGTGGCAACAGTTAACGCTAGGTTCCTCACATAAATGTATCGTAGGTTTTTAGGGAACCTAGAACAGTCAGTAGACATAAATCCGTCACTGCGTAGGAGGGCAGCCCCATTCGAAGGATAGCGTTACTTGAAAAGGGAAATATAATACCGCGAAAAGAGATGATCACAGGTGAATGAGAAACAGAGTTCACATCACGGCCGAAACTATGCAGGACCGACTGAATAGCGGCATTATGAGAGTCGGTCCCGTACTTCACAATCTTGTCTGTTCAGGCAAATTGGCTTCGGTAATCATCCACTATGTTGACGTCAAGCACTACAGCAGCACCGTCACGGACCATGATAACATCGGGTTTGATGAACGAGCTCGGTGTTGGTACTCGCAACTCCTCGAAGACTGTATAGCCCAAGTTGCGCAGTCGTTTCACCAGGTCTTTGGCCCCACGGTTGTGTCGGGCACAACCCACGTCATGGATGGTCCCGCATGATTGCAGAATATGAGCAAGGCTTTCCGGTTGACCGCTGTTGCCACGGCAGAGAACTGAGTGGTCACTTCGGCCACCTTGTGAATTGCTCACTTTAGTCCGCAAAAGACTACATCGGAGCTGAATGGACGAATAAAGTTTCTGGGGAAGATGCGATCTGGGTTAAACAGCCAACGATTGGAGAGTGGAGAGTGTGACACTTCCTGAAGACCACGGTCGTCAAGCGAATGGTTGAGTTTACCCATCCACGCTGCATGGGCTTCCTCTTTGTTCGTCACCACTATACCCTGAACGCGTACTGGGATGTTCATTTCCCTCAAGATACGGCCAAATGAATTATCTCTGACCACATTCCGAAGAACTGGACATTGACTGGAGAGAAGTCTCTCCACTCGAGATTTGCGCGAGATTGGAATAGTGGTAGACAAACTCGGGATGCCCAAACCGCCCAAACGAATTGGAATATAGATGTAGCTGATTAGTATGTCTTTAGAAAGGCGATGCCACTGCCGAACAAACTGGCGAATCGTACAATCAATAGCTTTGAGCGTGTTACGTTGGGCTCGACCCAATACTAATGTATGACTCATCCTCGGGATCAGATGCTGTCTGAGGTGTCCAAGACGTTGGTGTGATTTCAAGGGCGCTTTGGAAGTTTCATCCATCACCGTATGAAGTTGCAGACGGTGAGTAGTGAATGCTTTACCCTTCCAGCTGAACGGGTTACCTAGATAGATCACCGTGTCGGAGGTGCTTAGTGAATGGATGCTGTCCGGGCCGAAGTGGACAGACTCATCAGAGATGGTAGTTGCGTTATATTTATGGTCACCGCGGACGACCATGAGTTTAGTCTTCTGTGTGTTGATCTTCAGGTAGTTCCGGATAGTTCCAGGGAACTAGCGGTGGCTGCAATCTACTCGGAGAGACGCGTAGGATTCTCAGCTAAAAGGGTAAGATCGTCAGCGTAGGCGAAACCACTAACCAATGTGTTGTGGAACTGGTAGCCAAGCCCCGGTCGAGATAGTGCCAACACGTCATCCATTGCCATGATGAACAGAAGCGAGGACAGTGAGACACCCTGGCGAACACCATGCTGAGATCGGAGAACGGAGCCATTGAGCGTGGCAGAAGCATTCTTGTAGGAGTCGGCAATGTATGCGTTAGGGGTGGAGGAGAACCGAAGGCTCGGGCCGACCTGATAATCGAGTCACGTGAGATAGATTCGAACGCTTCGGACATGCCGGTAAAAGCTGCACACAGACTTGAAGACGTGGTACGTGAGTTCCGAAGCAGCATATAAAACGGGGAGGTTGCCTCAAGGCAACCGTCACGATGTAGGAATGCAAACTAGGGAGCGGGCAGTTGCAGGCGCGAATTCTAACGATCCGCCAGTATCTTGAGAAAACAACGTATCAACGTTGAAGATACGGTGATAGGTCTGAGGTCGGTGGGAGATGAAGGGTTGTTTACTTTGGGTACAAGCGTGATGCGGGGGCGGCATAAACGGATTGGACAACCTTGGTTTAGCAACAATTTGTCCAAACCTGGTGCGTGATACTCCTTCTCCAGTGATCGGATCGACCAGAGACCAGTCCGGAGGAAGAATCGTGCGAGATGATCGCTCATCAACGTGCGGATGAGCCGATAGTACCTCGGACTAGTATTCGTTGGAATTATCTGGGAGGCCGCGGTTCATCTTATAGGCAGTTCTCCAGTTGCCAGAAAAAACTGCAAATGCAGCGTCTTTCTTACGCTGGAGGTACAGCGTTTGGATCGCTGCATAGTTAGCCCCCCTTATCTGCTTCGTGGTCACGTGGGTTCCCACGTTAACACGACTACGTCGTTGAGTGACAAGTAGCCAGGTGTACGGAAAAGCTAGTGAAGCGTGCATGTTCAGCAGCGATTTAGTTTGTACCATTGTGGAAATGCTTGCCTGAAGACCACGGGCAATAGCTAGTAGTTCATCACTGTGAAGAAAAGCCTCGCTATTGGACTCCAGTTAGGTAATCGCTGTTTGAATCAAACAGGTAAACCATTCAGAATGATCAGTGGCTTGGGACCCAGTATCCGATCTCGTGTTAGTCTGTGAGACAGTGGTTGGATCTGCACCAGGGACAGTCTTCCTCGACCAATTCAGCGCATACAGACGAGTCCGAATGCCCTCCAAAGTATAACCTGGGTATTGTGATAGGAGCGGATGATGAATTTCGCGTCGAGTAGGACACAACGGAGCTAATGCATCGGCACATTTGATAAGAGAAGCAGTTTCTTGCTGAGACCAATTGAATCCGGCGATTTTCATGGACATAAGCTTCTCATGGGTGCGTTCGACAGGATGTGCAAGCATTCTGTGTTGACTGAGACCGATTTTGATGGGAAAGCTATGCTCACATTTGACACAGTCAGAGATTGTGGCAGGCTGGTTGTCCACTTCTTGCTGTGGAACATTCCTGCATCGATGTATACGAGTATGCGCCGACAAGCCAGCATTCGATTTGCAAATCTGGTCACATTCTGAACAGGTGTACTCCGCTCGCCTATCCTATGTACTGGTAGTTCTCTGCACGGAGATGCTGGCGGTAATTTCATTGTCTTGATCGACTGTAACCAGTACTGTTAAAACCAGGTAGAGTGGTTGACCCTATCTGGAGTTGCTGAACTCTTAGCCAGTCAAGGTTTGAACCGAGACCGCCCAGTCGGCAACACGAGGAGGTGGTTCAGCGCGCCGTCTCCAAGTAGTACTTCGAAAACCTCAACATTTTCCTATTTAGAATAAATGTTCTTGTAGTAAGTGCATGCAGCCCAACCCATTGACGGTGTGCCTCTGGGAGATCACTCCACTAATCTTAGTTGACTAAATAGCGATCCTTACATTAGGTAAATCGCTACCACCTGGTATTGCAATAATGCGTATGCAATCGTCTAATCCATCAACCCCAGAATCTTCGCACGCGTACTCCCTCATCTAATGTTCAACAAAGAAACGACGACCCTTTACTTCGGCTTTCGCATTCCAATCGATCGACCACACTTAGTAGTCGACTGTCAACACACCCAGCTCGATGGAGTAGTACCGAATCGAGTAACTTGGTGATTGGATAAATAAACGATATTCACCGAAAGCCATGCAGTGCATTGGCCATACGAAGTGTGCATATTCGAATGTGCAGCGGACAATTGTATAATTCACCGTTCGCCGTACACCGGTACGTTCGTAACCTACCATTTGTTTACGTCTAATCGGACCGGGTCACGTGACTTTCCTGATTGCACGTGTGGGCCCTAGCATAATTGCACTTGGTACGGTACAGTCTTGTACGCTTGTTCGTTTTGCTACACTACACTATTACTGCTGACTGTGCCTGACCAATACTACGATACCTTTTCCCATCATGATTCGATCAATCTCCATCTACAGATGTCAGCATACTGTACATTTTCACTCGCAAATCAGCTGCTTCGCTATTGGCCTTGATTCATACCGAACTGGTTAACTTCGGCGAATATCGTCCCACCACTTAGGTGGTCAGATGAAGACGAGGAGCAATTAAACAACATAGCCATTGGCAGAAATCGTAAGGCTATAATCGTCGACCTCAGTTAGCACATTGTGAAACAGTGCCGAAAACGAATCAGTTGAGAATTCTTAAAAAGTGAATGATACTACAACGAGATTGAATTCAGTTTTAATGAAGTGTACCGGGACAAGGTACAGCACATTTTATGTGGGATGATTGCCCGTGAAGTCTAGTTGAACGCGAAAACATTGTTCGAGTGGGAGCAGTGTTCGACTTATATCCGCTTGAGTATATTATATTTATACTTAAAAATGGATGAAGTTACAGAAACAAGCTCAACGCCAGCATATTCGAAAATAAATCTTCTAAGCATGGGAAGATATGTACACGGCGGAAGAACAGAGTCTATTGTTCACTAAAGGCCTTTTTGGGTTTTAGTACCCATGGACAGCGCTCATCCAGAGAAATAAATTGTGTTCAGGTACCAGGATAGATAGAACACATTATTTGCATGGGTGATAGTTCGGAAGAAGGTTTTGACTGAGGGTGCCGTTTTTAATTTCCGAACTCAAACCTGCAGCGGTGGACAGTTTAATAGCGTTTATCCAGCACGCACGAGTATTCAAAACTGTTCAAGTTTCCATGAATATGTTGTGATTTGTCAATAATCCTGAACTTTTTGTTTTCAATAAGTCAACACCCCTTTCTACTGTGGATTTTTGTACTAACAAGATCGACTTTGTGCGTTAGCTTCTCAGATTTGCTTGCTGCGCCTCCATTAATACGCATTCCACACTCAATTGGTCTGAAGGAACTTCTGAGTTAGTGACAAAACTTGAAGACCGGTTTCTCTTGTACTCTCTTATTTGCCAATGTTTCAGCTGTCAGTAGGTTAATTCGAAGTACATATATATCACCTATTACTTCCTTGGACAAACTTTTGTGAAGCAGGACAATTAGTGCTATTCATTCGTAGAATGTTATACACTCCAAGTACTATCTACTAATACGATTTGGAGGCTGGTTACGTATGTACAGTAACATATGTTACAGTCCAGTGGCCAGCAATCATAAAGCACGTGTCCAAAATACCAAGACTTATTGGTTTAATATGACTTATGTGTGCTCTAACGGTTCAGAATAGTAGCTAGCACTGTGCAGGGAAGTTGAATATCCAGGTAAGTCTCTGCCAATCAGAACGTGGCCAAAGAACATCAGTAATTCAGTCGTATAAACATAATACTCATACGTGGATCACGCCAAATGAAAGTGTGCGTAGGATTTGAAGAACAGTAATGAACAAAATCGCCTGTTAACGTAGATTTTACGCATATCAGTCATGCTTATTCACACATATCTTTGATTTGGTGCCAATTACATCCTGTCATCTAAACGCCACACAGACTTAGATAATTATGATAAATATTTTATAGAATGATGCAAAAACCCCGCAGTTAGGTTTGGAAGCGATACATACGGAGGCGGGTTTAAGGTAAGCCCACCGCAACAACGATATAGGTTGCTTTTAACGCACAGATCGACTATTTTAAACCAGTTCAGCCTAGATATACCTGATGTGTACAATTATGGGCAAACACGATCACAGTGCAGAGTGACCGACAACAAACATCTTTGAAATCAGTTACTTTTTACATCTCCGTTCAAGTCAAAAGAATACTTGGATGGCATGTGGTGTGCGATACTGCTATTGTGTTTCGACATATAGTCCACTGACTGGAAAAGTATCTAAAACCGTATTTCCTTCGACTGTATACCACCAATGACATGCCGCATTGGCTTTAATTTGCCATGATTAACGAACAAATTGATGTTAACTTTCGTCACTTGTTTTGAACCCGAGGAATCGGGTCTACAAGAGTTGAAGAAATATCGCCTAATCATTCTACTTCGCATGTTGTCTACCAGGACAGCTGGTAATTTATACCAGCAATCTACCGTGCCATTGAAAAATGAATCCAACAAAATAAAACCTCCTTACTGTTTCTACTCTTATATATGAGTACTTTCCAGCAGCGACAGATATAGACCGTCCCAGCCAAGTATCTACCGTATTCTCTAATCCTTAAATTTGTCACTTGCTTAGTATCCAAAACCGCCTAATACGGCCCACCAAACAGTCAGGCACGACTGTAATTCTGCATACCGGGACCAGGAAATTGTTTCGTCGCTTAACCAAACACAGATTTACTGATGAGTAGTCGGAGATTTGGTTGAATTCAAGTTAAACAACATTCATACTTGATCGCAGCTGTCGCATTCAGATGGAAATTCCCATCGGCCTCCGTCGGAAAGAGGTACCAGACTCGAGCTTCGCGTTCGTTACGATTCGTCAGTAGTGCCACGACTGGAACTAGTGTAACAGGCAAGCCGGTGTAGTGGATCTAAACGTTATTAACAATTCAAGTGTGGATACGAGATCAAAAAAGCGATAAAAATGAAAACAACTGACTCATAGTATTTCGTGAAGGTGCGTTGGTTAGAGTTCCACGACACAGAATGGAGTATCCAATTGATGTGATCTGTCATGTAGTTTCGAAGTAATCTGGAAGGCCACAACTGAGATAATTCCGATGACAGATAAATAAGAGAATTTGCCGCAATAGCCGGTTGATTCCGTTAGCTTCTAACTCTCCAAAATCTGTTTATTAGCGATGCTGAACGCAGACAGAACGCAAGGCTCGCGACCGGAGAAGTGCGATTTTTATTTGTTGATTACTGATTAATTCGATTAGCTCGGCTTGAATGTGGGCTGTACATGTGCAGTTGAGGAGAGTAGAATTCATGAATAACAGTGCTAGTTATTAAATAGAAAATACTGTACAAAACGCTACACCGGATGCTCTGGCTTCAGTTACCAGTTATACTCGTAAACCTATTTTGTGTAACACGGAGACACCGGGAGACAGTGTTCTTCCAAAGTAAGAATTCCAGTGATAGTCCTAAAAAGGGACAACGAAAACATACATGAGCCAACTGCTAAGTATGACGTGCAACCGATTTACACGATCGAGAACCAAAATGGCGCCAACAACACCGCAGTACGCTGCGTTATACTAGAACTCCAGTCACACTTTCACAACGCAGCTGTTGACCACTACGCCATCTATCTTACATTCGGCACGGCCGGCTGATCATATATGAACTCCCAATCACCCTCATTTGTGAGTACTGATCAGGTTATCCGATCGACTGGAGAGGAGACATAGTAACTGTCCTGTTAACTACTGTCGATAACCTCCTGATTATAATTTCCAGGAGGTCGAAATCTGCGATCTTATTAAACCTGCTAGGCAATATTTCTGGTTATTGATGAGTAGTTGGAGCTTTGGTTACTTTCGAGTCGGGTTGCTTTCAAGTGGTTGAACGTTCATGTATGATAGTTCAGTCGGGCCTAATGTGAGATCACTAGGACAGTGATCAACACGGTTTTATCGCCAAAGAGTGATCGGAGTTCTAGTCCCTGCCGTGATAGAAATATATACTATTTACTAACCCTAACAAAGGTTAAATTCGGGTTTAGTGTTTCTCCTCGGAACGGACTGGCTGGAAAGTCCATTTGAATGCAACAGCTGTGATCAAATTTGAGTGATTTTCGGATGGTATGATATGAATATAACCAACGGACCCTCGAAATTATCCCAACTACAGGTCGTTGATAAACAGACAGTTGAACTTCTTGGACCCCAACTAGTTTAGCCTGACTGGCCATCTGGGTAACCTATCTGAAATATCTCATACAGGTTGCACGCAAGTGGGCATTGCTACGAATCCGCTGCGCATCGTACCGAGAAAAGCCGTACAGTGGGTGACTGCATTCAAAGCAAAAATTGAAGTAATCCGTTATAAGTTAGCTGATATCCCTTGAGATTTAATGCACGCTGTTAGCCTATAACACTCAGCTCTAAGCCAGTTGTCTTCATGTCCTAAAGGCGAAGTGACCTGGATCGACAGCAGATCGCGTGGTCAGAGCGGCTGCAACAATTTTTACTCTGTTTCCGTTGTACAATTTAAAGAATAACCCAAAACTAAGTTTCAGAATAACCATTTTTCAGGTTGATCCGCAAACCGGCAAGTTTACGTAGAAGCCAAGGTCAAACAATTAATAAACGATAAGTAGTTTGCTACATTTGATAATTTAGAAGAGACCCGATTGCGAAAAATCCGAACTTCTGCAGGATTCGAACCAGTGTATTGAGGAGGAGAGATCGTGCTATGCCACTCACACCACTGATATTCAACGGTGGGGGCAGAGCATAGATTTTGACATTGAAGTAGTCGCAGGAAGAATACAAGAAAGAACGTCGGAGTACGGTATCGCATGAAATGGTTCTTGGTACGTTAAAGACCGTAAAGAAACTGTGCATTGGCGTCTGTGGCAACCGTGACGTTCTGGGCCCAGTACCGTACGTAGATGGGTATTTCTGTTTGTTGTCATTTTTAAACACATAACCTATGTGTTGCTGTTCTAGTTAACTAACCCTTACGCCATCCGCGTTCTTGGCTCACAACATCAGCGACAAAAACAACATGCCTACAAGCGGCAAATGTCCTCTCAACTGAGCTAGGAAGCCACCCCGGTAGCTCAGAAATTTCACATTTAGATCTTGTTACTCACCCAACCAACTCTGTCATATGGAACCCACCAAATCATCCAACCGACTGACTGCCCAAGCAGAATTTCTCGATCAGTTCGACCAGTTTTCTGATGTATTTTGCAATGCGATTGTTACGTGTTTGATAAGCAGTGACTAGGTTTCTGTTATGTCTGTTACTGTCTAATTTTCATTTTCACAATTATTCTAATACTGACCTTTTGAAACTGACGCAATATTCCGTTTTGTTTTCTTAATCTAAATCATCCGACGCATATTCAGACTTAAGCTTTCTCAGCTTTTATTAGCGTGTAAATTTCTTTTAAATCCTACGAACCCTGTAGCCTACGTTCACGGTAACTTTCCAAACAATAGCGTATGATCTTTACTTTCATGCCAACCTGGTTTATCAACAGCAGTTGATATTGTGCATGCTGTATCAACAAATCCAACTGGCTTCGTTATCATGGTTCCTGTTGAATAAACAGTGTACACCTTAGTGTTGTTGATCGATCGCTGTTCAACCCTTAATTTACATTCAAAACATCGTTACATAAAAGTAGCACATTGCTTGAGTGAACGTTCGCACATACACACGCATCAGAACCTAGATCGAACACAAGATACGACCACACATCAACACAGCCACGTACTGTCAGACAAACCAAACGATAAAATGTGTTCAGAGATTTCCAAGCATGCACACGAAGTACGTTAGGTGCCCATATGTGTCCAAAGATAACGGACTATCACACTGTTGGAAAACGGATTCTCAGAAGAACAAGTCAAGAAAATTGAAGGTCACTCCTGGAATTTTCTGCTTCCTTAATCCCATTTCATACGTCGAAACCTCTTATATGATTCACAGAAGAAAAGAGTAATTTCATCCATAGTTCGACATGATAGTTGATAGAGACGAAAATGCAGTGAGCGATTTAGATTAGTTATGCTCTTGTCACAGGTCGTCAGGAGTGTATATCCGTGCCACGGCTTGGACTAGAAATCAGGTCACACTTCTACGACGCAACCATGTTGACCAATGCGCTGTTAGGCTCACATTGGGCACGACTAAATCACTATATGTAAAGGTTCACCCAAATTAGCCTAAAACATTCACATAAGAATACCGATCAACAATTTTAATGATTTATGTGATTTCAACTTGTAGACAAGTCTTAGTCGAGGGGTCAGCGAGTGGAGTTAACAGGACAGTTACTGTGTCTCCTATCAAGACGATCGGCAACCTGATCATTACTCACAAGCGAAAGTGACTGAGCGTTCACCCGTAATGATAATTCGGTCGTGTCTAATGTGTGGTCAATGACGCAGTGGTCAACACGGCTGTCTCATAAAAGCGTGACCGGAGTTCTAATCTCGACATTGGCGAGGATATGCACTACTGACGAGCTCTAATGAGAGCGAAACTCGAGGCAAGTACTTAATTTTGGTAGGAGCTGGCTGTGTGCTGTGCTTTGGGTATGGTGCTCACTCAAACACTGTTTTGAGGTGTATGTGAGCTAGAGTATAAATCGATTAGTAGAGGTACCACTGATACACAACAAGGCTATCTACGCCAGTTAAAATAAAAAAACGATTTACTTTTATTCTCTGTCTGTGCACTGTTGGCTACTTTCTCCCCGTATGTCTGATACTCGTTGACTGGCTACAAAATACCACTCTGTCCATTTTCTCATCCAAGGCTGTCTGTACCGGTATCCTTTTGTATCTGTGACAGTCTAATCCAGACACGAATGCCGCCACTCATAATCACTTGTCTACTGATCTTATGAACGTCGTTTACGGCTGGACGATTGTGTTAATGTGCGCGCGTGTGTGACGTGGAAGCAACATCAAGTTGGTCTGGTGGACGAACCACAACACTGAGGCTGCCAGTTTTCGTTGACTGCAACACCATGGGCTTAAGCTGATAATAGTAGAAGGTTTATGCGGTGCGCTATGTACGGCCAGATTAACGAGATAGCACCGCATCAACTATTGGCTTTTGTGTAAATGTTCATGGGCTGATATCTTTAGAGGAACAGAGTTTAAGTGATTGTGAATTTCAGATCTATATAATTGTGAATGTGATAGAAACGAGTGTTCAGGTTAAACGTTTCCTACACGAGTTGTGCTCTCTGTTAAAATGAAAGTACAAAAACATGAGATTATTCTAGTCCCGGACCGACTGAGTGTGCACACCACGTGGAGGCAGTCATCACTCAGCAAAACGCAAGGCTACAGAACTTCCTGTCACATCTGGACACTTTCTGATTGATTTGTAGACAGTAGTCACTGTAGTTTATCAAATGGTTAGTGTATTCAGCTCATTATTTTTACCAGAAGCCATTCAGTTTCAGCAAGTTCTTACCCAGTTTACGTGTGCTTACTGTGTCCAAACAGTTTCATTTATGACTTTATTCGTTAAGGGTAACAGATGAGTGAACATTCTGTAAGTCCACCCTGATCAATCACTCATTCAACGCGGTTAGTAATACCAGCCTATAAATGGTTTGGGAGATGGCTACAGATGGCAGTTACTGCTAGATTCGATTGTGTTCCTTGCGTGACATTCTCCCAGTCTAGTATCTGACAGCCACTACACACAAAACGTTTAAATGTGATCTAGTCATGCTGTTGCGACGTATCTGACAACCGAGTACCTTGACTATACTTAGGCATCACTAACCAGAAAATCTAGTGAACTTACTGGTATGCGGTAGGAGATTTGGTTGATATGACTCGAACGTCACTCACAGTTGACTGAAGCTTTCACATCCAGATAGTAGTTTACAGTTGGCTTCTTAAAAAGTAAAAAGATCTTCATTTTTGGGTTTGTGCAGTTCAGCGTAGTCTATAGACACGATGAAAACCGAAATCTCCTACTACTCATCAGTAATCAGACTTCAATTTGCAGAGAAGTCCTAGTCGAGGGTCATCGACTGGAGTTAACAGGACAGTTACTGTGTCTCCTCACGAAGTGACCGGGCAACCTGATCATTAATCACAAGTGAAAGTGGTTGAGCGCTCACACACGATAATTTGGTCGTGCCTAATATGAGGTGAACGCCTCATGAAAACGTGGCCAGGGTCGTGGGATGATATGAACTACTGATGAGTTCTAAGAAGAACGAAACTCGAGTTTAGTGCTTATTTTCGAGTGGGGCCGACTAGAAAGTCTATGGGAATGTGACAGCTGCGATCAATTGTGGATGATGCTCAATCTGTATAAAAACCCAAATCTAAAACTCGTAAGTACCCATCAATTCCCACAGCTGGACTGATTATATCATTATAGAATCGCTTATCTCATAATATCCACAACCCAATTTCCTGCGGGGAAATCCCGATGCATCAGTCAGCTTGCTATAATTTGATCGAGCGCCAATTTTCTTGGTCTTTGTCACTGAGCTCAGTGAAAGTGCGCGGAGAGACATCTATGACTAAAATTCACCTTCAGGATCGAAAAAGTAATGACGACCGACTGACTGGCCGATGCTCATCAGTAGTACCTACTAAGCGTTTGAATAATCAGTCAGTGCACATACGTGAAAGTTCAGTAAGCCAGTGCAAAGTCAATGAAGTTCCAAAATATTCTCGGACAAAATCAAACGTCTAGTTAGGAGGTGACAGCATGTGTTCTCAAAAAAGAAGGCGTACTGTTACGAGGCTGTGAGCCAAACTTCAACTCATCAACCTTCATAGAACATTGACTGCATACAAAAGAATTATCCGGACACTTCAGCTTGCTCTATTGTTTTCTAGCCAACGCTCTGGTCCACTGTTGTCTGGTCACTTGAACGTCGGGTGTACTGAGGACTGGATATGCGTTGTCACGTGGTCAACACACACATACATATACTTGTCGGAGTCGGGCACACTACCGGATGCTGCAAACTTCGCCGGTCATTTGTAGTGAACCCTTTTTTGGTCATGAACACAAGTCGTGATGGCTGATTGCTTAGGATAGATTTACATTCTGGTTGTCCGTCCCGGGTATCAGATGACTAAACTTGAAAAAAGTTAGCCGTAGGCTAACAATGTTCAATAACATCTGCAAACCATGGCAGTAGATTAATCAACTATGTTTTTGTGCTAAAAACCATTGCTACCAGATAAAATTAGGTACGTAGTAGGAACTACCGTGGTCTTGACGTCCCTAACGCAAACAAGAGGCCGACACAATGCCGTCAGTTCATTTTGGAGAACAGTCGGTATCATTCGTCACAGGGCCCGCCGCATGTACGAACATGTAATGATGAAACAAACTTTATTAGTTCTCAGAATGAGACACAGGTGAACCGTGTACTTTTACGCACTATTCGGACCTTGCTTAGATAGGTATGATAGAATTATGAAGGTACGATTTGAAATTGTTAGTCAGAACGCCAGATTCAATCATAAAGCCGGGTGTTTCAGCCACCAGTCGCTCTGACCGCTACACTTCATCGGGCCGTGGGTGTACGGGCAGATCCTGGTTTAGTCTCGTTCTTCCGTCTTTTTTTCTGAGCAACCGCCAACAACGGCCAGCGGTGAATATTGAGTTTAGTGCTTCTTTTCGAAAGAGGTTGACTGACAAATCTGCCTGAGTGTGAAGATTGCGATCAAATATGAGTGATGTTGAACTGGAAATTACCAAATCGTTTAATTAAAAAGTTTTTGATCACGGACGCCCACCAACACAGGTTAACATTTGGAACCCATCCGAATTTTCCAATTTTCTGTTCACAACTCTCACCCCCCTAAAATGCACCAAAATCGGAGTGCAGTCCAATGTCCCGTTTAGGTGTGGGGTTTGTTCAACCTACGGCTGTAGTATACGAAACATGTGATAGACCGCAACCAAACCGGATCACGCACAACAGCGAATTAATTATTCACTTGAGTCCCCGACGTTGCACTCTGGTAAACGCCGTGGATACCTATCACTGAGTGTGATATGGTTCACACGGTATCACTGGTAACGCAATTGCAGAGTTCAAAGTTGGTCAGCCAGACGAAGGAAATGCGTGTTAGTCCGAAAGTTAAACGGACAGCCATTAGAGTAACTCAGAAATTCTATTCAAATAAAAGCCAATTATTGATTGGTACTAAAACACAGAAACATCACCTTTGCTCCTAAGGAGCTATCATCTAAGAACACACTTTCTGAACGCCCTGGGTTAAAGGATACCCATACCAGAAGTTTATCGCATGCACAATGTTTGCTAGTTAATGTATTTGTCCGGTAAGCAATCAAACATTGCTTTTCAAACACTGATCAGTAATTTGGGTATAAACTCTACGATAGAACAATTAGGCGTCAATTTAATGATGGGGTATTTTCGACACTCGATTATTTCGTTTCGCAATGAAGCACGATCGGGTCAAACCAGTGAAAGAGTTAAAAGTCCCCAGAGTAGTAATCAGAAAAATAGCAAAGCGAACAATCTCGTTTTCGGTCACTCATCATCAGGCCAATTACACAACACGTATATGAAACAGAGTTGTCAGGGTGACACGAACAAAAACAAGTAACAAGTTCAAGTGAAATCAGACACGTCATAAGCACACACGAAAACAACGTTTTCATGATTATGAATAAGGAAGACAATAGGCTGATATTGCACGATTTATGTAGGGACAAATTTCGCTGCATCTTTACGAGTGCATACTACAGACCATTTATATATCAGTGAGAAAACAAACAAGATACGAGAGAAAGTCAATTGTAAGAGTGCACAATCATTGTCACTACCAAGGTAGTGACAACCCTACAAACAGTTATTCCTGAACACACAACACGGGTTTGAACTTTCGGATTGCACAGCACAGTGTTCGCCTGTGCGACGTTGAGTAGATAACACGAAATGCCGTTGTGGGATCGCATTGGTTTTGCGTCATTTGAATATGACGTGCAATGGATGATGCACCAATTTCGAACTATGTCTAGTCGGCAAAAGTGTCTTCTCACACATCAACATATCAGCGCTCTCATATCGCTTAGATGTAACCACGAATTGATGTTGCTGCAACCAGACAAAGGATCGGGAACAGTTTTGATGGACAGAGTTGATTACATCAATAAGATGCAACCAATTATGAGTGATTCCCTCAGATTCAAAAAGGAAGAGAGACCAGACAACCCGGTAGACGTCGAGTAGAGTATCAATTGAAAACTGCAAGTATTACTTGAGGATAACTTCATCATTGAAGCAACCTTTAAATCTCCGGAGTCAACTGAAACCCAGGTTCCACAGCTATATGGACTCCCGAAACTTCACAAACCTGGATTTCCACTCAGGCCAATTTTGTCTGTCTAATTCGCCGCAACACAAAGTAGCTAAATGGCTTGCGAAACTTCTGAAACCCATTTAAGACCGAATCACTCAGTTCTGTCGGAAAGATAGTTTCGACCTTGTTCGCTTACTTGAGACAATGAATATTCGGGATAAGTATTTATGTTCATTCGATGTGCAATCGCTCTTCACGAACGTCCCACTAGACGAATGTATCGAATTCCTGCTTTCCTATATGAGGGCGCACCATCTAGAAGTTGGAGTACCCGAAAGTGAATTATAACAACAACTGCTGCTCTGTACCAAAAATGTCAGCTTCGTTTTCCAAGACTCTGTCTACAGGCAAATTGATGGGGTAGCTATGGGTAGCCCGCTGGCCCCCATTGTGGCAGACATTTTCGTAGCAAAACTAGAGCAACAAATGACAGGATAGTTATCTTCAGTGCAGTTCTACAAGCGATACCTCGATGATATTTTTCTCATCGCAGACAATCAGCTGCAGGCACAGAGCTTAATTGATCAAATGAATTCTTTGCGTCCAAACATGCATTTCAGTATGGAAGGTGAGTATCAAAACAGTTTGCCATTTCTTGATATATGCATCAGAAGTAATGCGGATGGTTCGATTCAACGAAGCGTCCATCGCAAGAGCACCTGGACAGGTCAGTACCTGCATTTTGAAAGCATTGTTCCCCGATCCTATAAACAAAGTTTGGTGCTTACTTTGTTTGAGCGGACCAGACGTATTTGTACTGAAGATACTGTGCAACAAGAGATGGCCATGTTACAGACCACCCTACAACTAAACGGTTACCTTAAACTGTTTATCACAAGATTTAAACAACCTATTGATATCGGAATTCGGTCCGACACAGTGTCCAAAAAGCCGGTATTTCTTCGTCTTCCCTTTAAGGATGATGATGTATGCCAATTTATTCATCGTCGTTTGGTTAGTTCTGTCGCGAGAACATACTATGCAGTTGTCCCAGTGATTCTGTTCAGAACACTTCGGATTCCAACGCCCTGTGTGAAACAACCGGTACCCGAGTCAGACAAATCCAACGCTATCTATGTATATCGATGTAGATGCGGAGCATCCTACATAGACAGGACGGAGCACCAGTTGAGAACCAGGGTCATGGAGCACATCCCGAAGTGGGTCAAGAAACAG
>LUCH01017661.1:0-28566 GCA_013368495.1 Paragonimus heterotremus
GTCAAACAACAAGATTGTCACGAAATATGGAGGCCTCTTGACTGTTCTATCAAGCCAAATGAGTAGGTGTCGCCTGCCTGACTGAGATCCTCGTGGTGACTCACGTCCACCGGCTTAGATTAATGGATGTACTGGTTTCTGACAACAGACCACAACTCAACAGAGCAGAAGTCTAAGATTTTAGTCGAAAGTATTGATTCAGTCATCTGTGTGATGGTTCATCTGTTAGCCGGTTGAATGGAAGCATAGGGGCAATGGTTACAGGGCAGCGATTAATATGGAATGCCAGGGATACTCATGAAGATCCTCACATTTTCATGCTGGAAAGAAAGACGCTACTTCAAGGGATTGAAACGGGTCCGGAGAAACGCCTAGCGAGCCTAAGGACGAGAACACTACTTTCCCAACGGCGGCTCCACTCCATCTAAAAGCAAAATCGTCAACATTCCACAATTTCGCACGAAAATAAACGAAACTTTCAACATCCTGTGTTGTGATCGTGGATCAGGAAAGTTATCGTCATCAATGACCGTAGAATGGATATAGGTATAACACATACGTCGGGATGATAGGCACTGGAGAAGAGGTATTGTCGGATGATGGAAGGGGAACAGGGGAAATTTGTTCCGGCAGAGGGCAGTGGCGAACCGAAACGGTTTCTTCCGACAACATACATACGTCAATTGAGGAAACACAAACCAGTAATGCCAGTAATTGTAAAACGACAGGCAGTGTCAAAAGTCACGAAATGGAAAGAAGGACGACGGGCTAACGTAGGCCGAAAAAGGAAAAATACAGTAGTGGCTGAAACCAGTGACTTACTCCAGCAAACACAACGTCATACCAATCAATCAACAAAGCTAAGTACATTCGCCGAGATTTCAACGACAGGACGACAGAATAATGATGTGTTATGGATCGTGCAATCAAATACGGCGAACAACACCGTGAAACCATGCAGAATACGAGAAACGGTCAGGAAATTGCGCAGCATTAGCGGGTCAAAAATCAATGCTACGAACGCAGGCCATACGATACGTAGTTCAGTCAGACCAAACGAGCAATCGATTGGTGAAAAGGGTCGTGTCGGATGATCAGGAATGTTCTGTACAAACTGGAAATCGAAGTCTAATCTTTGTTCTGCTTTTGTAGGTGGAGCACACAACAATAAACGTCAGTCTGTTGATAATGATTGAAAAATCACTGACCACAATGAGTTAGATTAGTAAGAAGTGCAGCTGTGCTAGGCCAATATCCGAACCTACAGACCAGGAACCAGCAGTGGAAGAGAAGTTTAGTCACTCTTGCCAAACCTCACGAATTGTTTGACGTACACTCGGGGTATTCATTCAAAGGTTGCGATCGATGTCACTGTTACAACATGTTGGGGAATCCATTTTTTCCGTCCAAAACCGCCTCCTTCCTCGAGAAAACGATTTTATCCAATCAGAACGGGCGGATTTGTCGTGAACAGTCTAGAGGCAACCGCTAATTATTTACCTGTTCTATCCTTATTGCGCTGTGTTTATTGGTGGGTTAGTGACCCTAACTACTATCTTTGATAACTGTCCCTCGATCTTCCGATTCGAGAATGTTTGTAGGCCACTGTGAAACCTTGTAATTTCCGCATTGTCGCACACATTGTTGGAGCAGAACAAAGTTGCTTTTTGCAGCCGACTTTTGGTTTGTTTTGGGAGCACGTAATGAGGACGGTCGTTATTTTCGGGCCAAGATTTTCTATGTCGAGCATTACGAGGAGGAGAATCCGATTTCTATCAAGCGCATTACCACACCGTGGGCGAACCAGCGTATTCGTTCGAGAATTTATAACAAAACGCAACTCGGTTTGTAGGACAGCCCTACATTCCGTTGGTCGCAGGAAATGAACCGACTAAGGAAAGACAAACTGTCTGATAATGTCACCAAAGTTACAATAAGCGAAGGGACTTCAGAGATGATGAGCTAAACGTGTGTCTGGACAATCGCTTATTATTGACGTTTTCGGCTCGAACATACATTTTACACGTCATCCAAAAGATGTGCTCGTGAAACCTTAACACCAGAATCTGACGTCACCTAGAAAGAGCGACGCAGCGAGGTGATAAACATTTGTAACCGGTGCATGGAGTAAACGACAACGAGACTTGCCTTCAGCGAGCCAACGCCTTGCACCGGTTGTGTAGTGAAGGATTTGCAAGTTCTACAGCATGAAAGTGGAATCATTGGTACCTATGTGAGAAATGTATGGTCTAGTTTTGAAACAAACTAAAGACCCCACCTTACTGAAAGAGCTTAATAAGTGTATTAATTTCAGTACGCAACTGACGGAAACGAACGTAGCCATCGGGTTTCTGGAACGATGCTTAGATTGTTCAGAATCCCCAAAACGGTACTGGACCATCCTTAAACGAAGTCGCGTTAACGTTACGAGAATTTCACTACAACGTCTGGCTCTAAACGAAAAGGACGCATGACTGTGCAGAGTATATGACCTGGACCACAGACGAACAATCGCTGAGGGGATACTGAAACATTTAACGCCTAGTGAAGCAAATGAGTTAGAAAGTTACGTCCATCATAGTATAGCCGAAGGACGAGAAGAGAAGACATTAAAACTGCGAATGCAAGTCAACCCAATCAGACTCAAGGCCGAATTTCCGCGAAACCTTGAGCAGTACGTGCATAATTTATCTTCTTTGCTCTTAGATAAAGTTGCTTTCGAAATATTATCGCTAGGACCGAAATTCTGTTATCCCAAGAATAGATTTAGACAGTTAGACTTAGAAACCCAATTTGAAAACCTTTATGATCAATTGAGTGAACTCCAACCATCATCAGCTGTTAATGCTGAGATGCTCAAAGTTACCCTAGTTCAGTTTTGTTTTCAGTATCTGACCCGAAAATCATTGCCTTGAAATCTACTGACGAAAGAGCACTTGGCTTCACTGAAATCTCTAAGACGGAATGAGAATATAATAATCTCCAAACCTGACAAAGGCGCTGAAATCGTCATCTTAGATAAAGCCGATTACTTAAGTATAATGAATGTATTATTGTGAAATAAAACCAAGTGTTAGCCTACAAAACGACAGTTACCGAGATGTCACACAAAGAAAAACAGAAGGGCCTGATAGATTCTGCAACTTCTGAAAGAATTAGACCAGTAGGCACTGTAATTCCCAAACTCTACCGATTACCCAAGGTACATAAAAACGGTGTACCACTACGGCCGATTTTAGATATGTGCAATTCTCCGTACCACGCAACGGCAAAATGGCTTTCCACGCTGTTAAAGCCAGTTAGGAAAAAACTAGCCATTCATAGCTTGAGTGATTCCTTAGAATTTGTCAAAACATCAAAGCAGCTGAACGTACTAGGCAAGCGTCTATTCACGCTTGACGTTACATCTCTCTTAACCCATATCGCGCTCAGTGAAACTATTGAGTTTCTCGGACAGTAATAATTATCAACATGGGAATACCAGTAGAACTAAAGCAGTTACTGTATCGCTGCACGCACATGAGGTATCCAACAAGTTATACCGTCAAAGGGATGGGGTAGTAATCGGGTCGTCACTAGGCCCATTGTTGTCTGATATCTTTATGGCAAACGTAGAATGTAGTTCATTGGCTGATCAAATGAAATCACTCA
Organism: Paragonimus heterotremus; assembly: GCA_013368495.1. Taxonomy (NCBI): domain Eukaryota; kingdom Metazoa; phylum Platyhelminthes; class Trematoda; order Plagiorchiida; family Troglotrematidae; genus Paragonimus; species Paragonimus heterotremus. The sequence continues at coordinate 3,652 of LUCH01017661.1, forward strand.
CCCTTTACAAGCGTTATGTGGACGATATCATCTGTGTGGCAGATTATTGGATCGTCACCTTGGTTTTGCGCCCAGTCGCTTGACCCAAAACCGAGAAATCAGAAGAGACGCGGCTGCACTGTTTATTGGACGAGCGAGACAAGACGAGACAAACTAAAGCCACGGAAGCTCTAGAATTGTAGGACAAAACGATTACCATAGAGGGTCGACAGACACAAAGCAAATCAAATGAGACAGTCATATATGACAGTCAGGGAGTCAGAACAAATCACGTTACAGGGGGCGTCAGTAGGCAACGCGAGAAAAAACACTGTCCAGATAGCGCACAAACGTTCGACCGCACACCTGCAATCTGAGTGCGACCATACCACTACCCACGACCACACCATCCTAGCTGGGCCGGCCGATCGATGTGGCGTGATGTGTCCTGGCTGTCTCGTTAGGAGATGCGCCTCCTAACACAGTTAAATCGAAAATCCTCAATGAGATACCAACTTTGTGCATAAGAATATTCATTTTACCCTAGAACCCGAATCACCCGCGGGTATAGCGTTCATAGACGTGCTCAGGTCTCATCGCGAGGATGGCACGGTACAACGGAAGGTGTATCGTAAGGTAACTTGGACGGGTCAGTATACAAACTTCAATCATTTTGTACCACTAAGACGAAAGAGAAACTTAATCCGATGTCTGATAGACAGGACAACGAAAATATGCTCGAGCGACAGCATCGAAGAGGAAAGATGGTTTGTATTTAGTACACCCGTTGAAGTTGGCTACTTGGAACAGTTTATTCATAACAATATGCTAATAAGCGCTAAGACAGGTAAACCACAAACTGCAGACAAAAAGTGTTTATATTTCCTTGCTCTTTAAGGGTGATGGTGTCGCTGAAACCGTAACCAAGAAGCTTAATGTGGTAATCAGTAAAACGTATTTCGCAGCCCAATCTCGCGTTCAATTTACCTGCACACGAGTATTGCGCTCCCAGTTGAAAGATATTGCCTGTTCATGCTGTCTCTTTTTGTGTTTACCGTTTCGTTTGTTTCTGCTAAACAAGCTACATAGGCCGTACAATACGGCGACTATCGGAACGCATTTGAGAGCACCAACCGGTGTGTTTGACGTGAGGATCGATAAGGCCCTGTTTGTCTGCGATGGCTACGCAGTTGATCGAGTCAAACCATCTGATCCATCGGACCGATTCGTTCAAGCCAGTCTACCGAATATGTGGGATACAATCGAAATAGGTCAAGGGTCGTATACTGTCAATTACAGAGACCATTGCAATTCGCCTATACTCACCACCACTGCGCGTTCAATAAACGGATAGTCAAAACACCGAATTTTCTGATTCTACTCATTGTTATTCATCTTACCAACAAAACGAAGATAATGAGGTTGTCTCAGAAATGCACAACCGGATACAAAATTCGGAGTCTATACCAACTGGCATGTAGTAAAAGAATAACCCTCCTAACCGAGCTTGGTGAGCGAACGGGCACAACACACCGCTGTAACCACAGCCATACTAACTGGCAGAAGGATGTGCACGCATTTCAAATCAAACCGCTCGGCTCCATCGTCCCAGTGTTTTGGCGACCACGGCCCATGATCGATAATACCTGGCTGCTTACACATTTCTCTAACCGTTTCAGCGCTTGAAATGGAACGCTGGGCCGAGAACCAGTACGCATCGATAGGTGCAGATGGACAAAGTGAGAATACAATACTTCCCTAACGGATTGTGCTATCAGACCATTTTCTTTTCACAAAACGATAGAAAATAGAAGGCTGTATTTAAGAACGAGACAGGTACAAATTACAGTCTTAAAGTGTAAGTCCTTCTGATGGTGGTTTAGAACAGACACTTTTATTTCGCCGAAGGTGCATTGGACCCAGGAGTGACTAGTTAGATCCGTGTATGCGAATATGTATCTGACTCTCCTGTTCCTTTTTGCTACCCCGGCGTGATGGTCACCCATCTGTGTCGCGTTGATTCGACAAGATATGCTAACTAACTGATCCTCTAAGGTTCAGCCACGTCAGATAGGTCAGTGGTGAGTAATCAGACAAAAACAATTTAGCTGTTAGGTTTGTGTGTCGCACTACTCACTGCGTAGAGGAGCTTAGACAGAGAGGGAAGAATCTATGGGTATACAGCAGAACTATGTTTACAAATGCAGCACTGCTATCTTCCACATACGGAATGAAGGGGGTAGAAAAGGTCCACTCAAACGAAGAGCACCCCGATTGCCCAACGATGTATTATCCTGTTTGAACGGAAAATGCGAACATTCAGAAGCTTGATAAAATTTACAACATACCTATTGCATGCAGCAGTAAACAGAATGAGTCGCCGAAGACTTATCGACTACGACCTCGAGCTAGGTTGACCCTTTGCTGCCAAGTGAGTCTGACGTTTGAGTTATTGGCTTCAGATATGGTCCCAAAAGAAAACCCATCATCTTGTCGCCTTTTGCTATGTTGTAAAGGTCCCGGCAAGAATCCCGTTGCTCGGCTTTAACGTGACATTTTTGGAGCTCAATGTTCCCGAGGAACAGTGTGGATTGCGGGCGAGTCGCGGTACGATCGACACGGTATTTGCTGCTCGACAGACGCAACTAGCCGCTGTATGCCCTCTTTGTGGAGTTTGCCATGTCGTTTGAATCTGTGGGCCGTGAGGCATTGTGGGCGGTGCCTAGTAAGTTTGAATGTCTATGTAAGCTTGCCGATTTGATCAGTATGTTGCATGTGGATACGAAGGTGAAGGTGCAATCATGTGGACCAACTTCCGATGATTTTAGTATTGTCACTGGCGTGAAACAAGAATGTACCTTAGTCCCAACCCCATTTAATTTATATTTGACTGTGACGCTAACAGTTACCCTCCAGAAATCGAAGGTTGATGTTCAAGCTGAATATCATACGGATGGACACTTGCTGAATATTCGATGTTTCGGCGTCCTAAGCCGACTGCGTACTTCAACAGTGCGCATGCTGCTGTTCGCATCTGATAGTGTGCTATTTACACATGACAGTGGGGAACTATGTTGACTAACCATGACTTTTGTGACCGCAGCCTCCAACTTTGGCTTAGGTATCAACACGGATAAGGCATTTTCTTTCTCCGCTGCTTAAGTAACAACCTGTCAGCAGATCTGTCTATAGGCCACCAGTTGCGAGCTCATGTAACGAAGGTTTAATGCTGCTTTCGGGTGTCACCTAAAGGTGAAAGCAAAAACTGCTTCTCCATCGCTCGGTGGTGCTGTCCTCGCTGTTTTACGACACTGAATCTCGTACATTTGTATCGACGGAATGTGCGGTATGTGAGTCGCTTCTGTCTGCTGTGTCTAAAATGCATACTGGATGTTCGATGGTCGGATATGATTGCGAACACTGCAATACTTCGACGAGCAGACATGGACGAAGTTGTAGCCACACTGGTGCTCAGTCAGCTTCGTTGACTAGGGCACTTTCGTAGGATGGCCGACGAACGGAGTCGGGAGCAGCCGCCATGGCAGCAAGTGAGAGCACGTAAACTGAATTCTGGTGGTGAGGAGTTGCGATACTGGGATGTTATCCAGACGAGTGTTTCCCGTTTCACCATTGACTAGATCTTGGGTGGACTTGGCGGTGAACTGGACCATCTGATGGAACACAATCCGGATGGGCGCCCGGAATTTCAGTGAGCGACAGTTACGGAGCCGTGAACTGAAACGCGTGGTACGCAAGGGAACCACAAGTGCCATAGGTCCTGATAACATGACTGTATGGCGTTGCGATGAATGCGATCCCAAATGCGCTGGTCGCCGCGGATTAGTAGGTCATTAACATACTGAGAGCTCACCGTCGACGAAGAGACGACGAGTACGTTAGACTCAGCTGGGTTATGTCAGCTGTATCCATTTTTTCATTCGTATCGACCAACTGCCGCCACCACTCGGTAACTCACCAGCTTTCCTTTTCTTCAGCCTTGTTAGTCCACTGTATGATGACTGTTTTGTTCGTTTGTCAGCCCAACTTTAACTTTCGTTTTTCCTCCTTGTCTTTTCTAGAGTTCAGTAACGTGGAGCCGTATATTGAACCACTTTCAGTGTTTTTTTTTCGGTTTGGATCTTGCCGTTGGAGTTTCTCTACACTGTGGTAACCCCTATCGCTGTTTAGTTTCCGAATGATAAGGGTTTCAATCTTGTACTTTCCTACCAACTGGCTATTCAGCATTGGCCGATTGGACTCAAACGCCTTACTCATGTCTCCTGGTATTTTCCCTTCGGGTTTAAGATGGATACGCGCCGTGTGATTGAAACCATGAGTGGGGCAACGCGAACTGCCTGTGGTAAGTATTATGCACAAACGTCTTTTGGCTTTGGTCACTGACGGGTTTGTGCATGTTTGTTTGGACAACGCTTAGAGGCGGCGAGTTCCACGTTAGTAGGTGAAGCGTGCCTATTCATCCCGTGGAATGTTTAATGCCATCCGGTACTTTCAAATATTCGCCATATGGACTGGCTATTTTTGTTAGGATGCACTTTTGATGTAAATGGCTCAATGGCCACTTATTCCTTGTTATTCTCATCGACTGTATTGACTATATCGATCATATAGTCACTCTTCATCAAACATTTAAACTTCGACACTGTTAGTGAAGACGATTATTAGATTTCTTAGACATTCGTTGAGACGCACAAAGTATCTTAAACTGTTGTTATCCCAAACGACATCAGTAGTGTAGATAGTTTTGGTTATTGGGGCGTCCAACCGTTACACATGATTATGGTCAAGTCATGCACGGGATCAATTCAGCTGTTAATATCTGTTCGTCGCACACAGCAAACACCCATCGATCATGACGAAGACCAGAGATATATGATTTGCCGAACGATGGATCCTAACCTACTGGAGATGATCGGAAAAGCCACACACGGATGGGCTAGACTGTTTGAATGGCATGGGAATTACACACGGACTCTTGAAGTGCATATTTGGGGAAGACACCCAATGGAGAATACCGAATACACTTGAGGACTACAGTAACGGAATCCATCTGCCTTCAGATCAACGCTGCCCAAACCATTCTGACTTTCAGCTTCTATACGCACAGTGCAGAAATGACTAAGTAGCAGGACTATAAGTTCCACACTTTCGACTGGAGTTCGCAGAAGGCTAATACAGAGCTGGGCCATAAACCGCTCTTCGTGGCTTAGTCGCGTATAGGGATAAGTTATTTAGACCGTCGAACCAAGGTTTGCTTCTTAGCATCTTGACGAGAAGTTTCACATGTTGAGATTCAGAAGTCGATCAGTCGTTATGATGTTCATGTGTCCTTTTATTCGAGGCGATGGAAGTTTCATGTATGTTGGACGAGCATTCTAGACGAATAGGAGAAGCCATCTGGTAATACTACTCAGAAGTGTTGCCTGCTCATACTGTGGCAATTCCTTGGGAACCCATTTATCGTCCTGCACCAGAGGGAGTTACCCTTCTAACACGATAGCGTCAGACATCACTACAGAAGAGTGGTCGAACGGTTCAGAGTTAAACGTGGAATTCGGTTTCTCCTCTGACCAACGTGTTTACTAGATCGAAATCTCATTGAAAAAGCACTTGAGACCACCTTGGCCACAAGGCAAAAAACGGCAATGTCTACCTGACTCAAAACGGTCTTGAAAACGACTGTACAGTAGTCCTATCGATTGGGGGTGGGGGGTTATCGAATGCTTGATCCAACTAGTTGGTGACATTTTTAGTGCACGAGGCGACAAGACATGCTAAGGAACCTAATTTATTTTTAATAACAAATTTGACTTTTCCATCTGTTGAAACTTTCAAGTTTTGGGACAAAAGATATTTGCTGGTTCTATTTTCATTCTTAGGTCTCGCTTAAACTGTTGATGCTCTGGTTGGCAATAGCCATATTCCTTTTCTAAGTGATAGATTCTAGGGATTTTTAACATATCGACGTCAATGTATATTCTATCTTGTTCGCTGCTGCTGTTGGATGCACCTCGGATGTAATAACTCACTGAATGTCACTTGCCGATCAGAGAACGACCTGCACGTGATGCCAAATTGCAAAGTAAGTTAACCTAACTGACGAATAAGCGGCAGCGAGCAGCGTGTGCAATGGCATGTTGAACAACTAGACGCATCTACAGATATTTGATTGAAAAACAATCTTCATATGGAGACTGGTTATGAAATAAGCCAGGTTGTCCGACGAGTAACTGCCGGGCACAACAATGGCTTGTACTATCAAAATGTCGTGGGTTCACGGTTGACAACCGGGCTCCCTATAGAAGGTTATTGACAATTACACTGCTCTAGTGAATCCTAAGTCCTACTTCCGAAGTCTTAAAAAATCCCACTTTTTCCTTTCCGTTTCATTTAGCGCCCGCTCATGTTTCAGTTGATGGACTTTTTCACGATTCCGGAATTCTATCTTCTCTGTTCCATCATAGAAGTACGTTGTGTGATTTATGTTCCGTCCGTTTTCATCGCAAAATACATCATTTTTCGTCATTCCTGTCTAAGTCTTTGCTTTATCCGGCTCACATATGGTCCAGTATGTCACATAGTATGCGCCCTGGGTAGCATAACAACTGTTCATTAAGAAAATCAAACCTGGTCATGTTTCAGGATATCCGCACCAAATCTAGTACGAATGAAGTCAAACAGTTTGGGCGTCGTGTTTAACATGTTATTGATAAATGGATTGAGAATAACACAACGGTACGAGCAAGTTGTAATACTCTACGTTTCAACCACCTCGGCTGGCCTTCCTCAGGAGTGTTGTAATCGAAATCACATTAACAATCATGTTTTACCTAACAGCGATAGCAACCACTTACTGACGTGTTAAAATTTTTGTACGTAAATGTGTCATCGCGAATTTCACGGGCATAGTGCTTCACTTTCTCCTTCAGTGCTTTTCAAAAACTATTATACTTCTTCCGATACTCACTCTGAGCATTGCATCGAACTGACTGTTCGCGAGCAGCCAGCTCAGTCGTACGTTTTTACCATGGTCCTCCTACTCAAAGTACTTCATCTGCGACAAAAGTCGCTCATATTTCTTCCTTTGTCTCAGTGATGTGTGTCTCAATAATTATGTTGTTAACACATTTGGCATGTATTCCATTTTTTTCAAGGATCACGCTACTTGCGCAGCCGGCTTCCGTGAACCCAGTGCTCATGTTTTTCGTTCTTAGTTCGTGATGTCCCGTTCTTAATCACGATCTTCTCCACTTTGTAGAGAACTTCTCAAATGTAGATCCTGTCGCACTCAGACCCCATCGGTCGCTATACCTAACCGTCAAACTAGGTTCAAACACAGCACGTCGACCAGATAACTTTGTGGTTGATTGTGCTGTTGTCACGTTCTGGCCAGCCAACCTCCGCACTTCTCTCAACTCAAATGTATTCCCCCACTTTTCTCTTCCCAAGCCGATTTCCTGATAAACTGACAGGCATGGCATTCGTCCATACATTATCCCGAACGACGATTTCTTCGTAATGCACTTTTTTCGACCACTCTTCAGCTATGCCTTTGTTTCTTTCGATCGATCAGTTTGATTGAGAGGGGCATATAGTAATAAGTCGGTTTTCTTGATGTTCAAGCTCTCTGGACAATTCTGGAACTGCTCACTTTCAAAGCAGAAGCCTTGATTAGTCGGCATGTTTCTTGGGATTCCATGATCTGCAACGGTGCGCTTCATCCCGGCCTTGAATGTAATGCTCGCACGCTGATCGGTTATAACAGCCACTTCGCCCAATGTTGTAAACTGTCCCACCATAGTAACAGTGTACTGACTACCGTAAGCGGTTAATGAGTACACGTCCTTCACGTCCACTGACGATAGTTTCCCATTTTCGTGGGCTGGGATTAGCTGAGCAGAGTGGTGATTTGAGTTCGATACTTCCAACTCCAACAGCTTCCTTATGGAACGCTTTGCGTTCGAGACAGTGGGTCAGAGACGTTGTTCGCTTTTTCAAAGACCTGACAAATTGTAAATGCACACTTCAACATCCAAGAGATCTAATGAGTAAGCTTTTTCCGACGGTCTTTTGCTGGTTTAATCCACTTCAAAGGTTTGTGGTCAGTTTCCACATGGAAACATCGGTCCAGCGAATACTGGTGTTGTCCATTTCGCACGTACTCGCGTTCATGCACTCTAACTCCAGCCCACAACACAGCGAGGTTTTCTTTAAACTTCCTGTGTACCCAGGCCTTGTTCTGTCTGTTTGGCTGCGATTTTCTGTAATGAGTTTTCGCTTGTCATTTTTCGCCCGGTTGACTAATTTCGCTCATAGATGACTCACGTGTTTCTCGCTGTAGGTTTTAACCATATCCCTCATTCGCGTTGGGATATCCTATTAAGGGTCGAACTAACCGCGTCTTCTGTTCGATCACCCACCAAAATATGGTCACTTTCCTAGGACTCACAATATCCCTAAACGCTCCTTATCTGTTGTTTAATAATTGCATCCTGTGGACGTTTAACTCACTAAACTACACCTTCCTGTTTCATTGGAGCTCCGAATCCTATGTCACCTTCATCTGTTGCGAAAAGCTCTGTTTAGCCACTGGTAATTGCAGAGTCAATTGTTAGATTTATACAAAGCTTGTTTAGTCCCTTTTTACCCGTGGGACCGGCCATTCTTCTTCAGTTGTTCATGTAAAGAGCTTCCGCCGTCGTTGTAGTTTTTTTTGGAATGGCTATAAGAGCCAACGCATCCAAAAAACTGTCTCAACGTCATTTTCGCCGTAGGTACCGGAGTTTCCTCGGCCGTCATGAATTTCTCAAGCAACGTTCGGACCTCGTTCTTCCTAACCTTGCCGATGAGCATTACTATTGTTCGTTTCGCAGTTTTACTTTCGGACCATTGATTCATAGGTTGACTTGTTCAGTCTCCTGCGCTACAACTGAAGCGTGCATCGCTCGCACTGTCTCAATGACGCCGTAAATGACGACATCATCACCATACACGGCAGTGCTGGATAATCTGTCTAGAACTTTTAGCATCACCTGCTGGACTGTGAATGAGAAACCCGACAAACAGCATGTGTTTGAACCGATGCCGTTTTCTTCCAGCAATAGAGGCTGCTTGTCTCGATCTGGTTGTTTGATTGACGCCTGCCGGTATCCTGACCGAAAGTCAAAGTCTGCACATATCCCCGGTGTTCAACTTATCGAAAATTTCTCACACCTCTGGGACGGCCACCATTTTACTGACTGTACTCTCTTCTAACTTTCTGAAGTCGGTACAAAATCGACATGTTCTATTGGGGTTACCTCACCAGCAAAATGGGGAATTTAATAGGCTATCTCCTTTCTTGACTATATCAACTCTCGATATATCTTCCAATCGCCATTCCATTTCTTTTTGCAGGTGCATTAATCTGTTCGAGTCTAACGACCGAAATTGCTCAATGCGCATTTCGGGTTCAATCCATTCACATTAATCGTACTCGTCACTGATGAGAAGTTCTCGAAATTTGCGTGGTATTTCACTCAGTAATCGGCTGCCACACGTTAGAATCTATTTAAATGCATTCGTTTCCATTTGCTCAGATTGTGGTTTACGCTTTCTCATTAGTGGAACTACCCCATACTTCATTACAAAGTTTGTCTCCGATCAGTCATACTTTCAGCAAGATTAAGAAACTGTGCTGCTAGTATCGTCTGGCGTGCACCTGGAGGTACGACAAACGACTGTCCGCCCACACGACCGCCGATTCGGACGTTGTACTCTGCTAGGTCGTTAACGTTGGACGTAGACCCACCAACTGTTCGAACGACCATTGCTCATTGCTCAACGATCTTCTCTGATTTTAGCCCAATCAACAAAGTCACCGAGCCTGTGTCAGCCAAACACTATTCCCTGCTCCCCTCCACTATTTTTAAACCTGAATTGCTGTCCTGTCGATCGCATCTATTATCGGATTTCTCGCTCCAAACAAACGAAAATCAGTGAAACACATTTACTTATTGCATTTTCCTGTCCACTGAGCATAATTCCCGCCAGTATCTCGAACGTCCGCATCTACGCGTTGTTACGGTTCTTCGTCTTCCTCACCTTCAAAGCTCCCACTTCCTGATCCACCTCTTCTACTGCGGTTCGAAGTCCGTTCAGTTCGCCTGCTTCGTCGGCTTGAATCTCTGACCGTCAAGAAGTTTCCAACTAACAGTTGATGAGTCGCCTCAGCCAGCTCTTCTGAAGTCATCGGAGGTGCGGTGAGAACTCTTGGGTGGATGGCATCCACCCCATAAACTGATTGATTACCATTCGTTGTTCTGAATTTTTGCCTAGCCCCAACAAGGCTGTTGGCAACGCAATCCGCATTGATGGCTTAAACAAGGGCGTCACCTCCGAGGCCGGACCTTGGACTGCTGCATTGTTTTCCCGCAGTTGTCATGGTTGCCGAATCCCACGATCACTACCCCATTCGTGGCGGCCCATCCCAGCTTCGCGGGACCCCTTCATCGTGCTCTTACTAAGCGTCCACAAGGTTGTCAGCTTCATCCGCTCGGTATTGACTCCGACTACTTCAGCCACGTCTTTGAACCTTTCTGTAATGCTCCACACGTTTCCGTCTTCGAATAGCTTTAACCAGAAAATCTTCAGCCTCACTCATTATCACGGCATTGTTTTTCCACTGTTATCAGTCAGTATGTGTTGCCGTCTGCGTCAGCTGTATCTCTGTGAGAATGAGGCTTACCCGAATGTATGCTTATATTCCTACGTTGAATAGGAGTGACCTGTCGTTGAACAACAAAATTCAAACCATTTAATTATCAGCTACGGATGGACCTTCGCTGTTAACCACCGTTGTGCACCTACTAGAATGCTGAATAACATAATTAACAAATGTTTCTATGTAACTTCAAGGATACTTTTTTTGCTTGCATACGATGCTATACTGTGATCATTAGCTGTTTGAATGTCAGTATCTGATCCGAACCCTTCTGTGAAAATGAGAAAAGAGAGGACGCCGCACGACACTTCACGCCAAAGAACCTGAACATTGTTAACGTAACGATGATGCTCAAGAAACGGAACTACAAAAACAAGCAACGTTTGTCAACCACGAAACTCAGATCCCCTAACTAAAAAAACGGGATTCCAAATGAGCTTTATCTGTCTGTTCAACAATAGACGAAACATGCATGGTCAACGTTAGGGAGTCCATTTTTTTCCGTCCAAAACCAACTCCTTCCTCGATAATACAATTTTGCCCAGTCAAAATGAGCGAAATTGTCCAGAACATTAGAGAGGTAACCTTGATCATTTTTTACCTACTCGATCTTTATTCCGCTATGTTCATTGGTGGATTGGTGACCTCAACTATTATTTTCGGTAACTGTCCTTCCATTCTCTGATTCGAGGATGTTTTGAGGTCAACATGCAGCATATAAATACCTTGTAATTTCCACATTGTCGCACACGTTTTTGGGACAGAACAGAGTTGTTTTTTGCAGCTGACTTTTGGTTTGTCTTAGGAGCAAATTACGGGAACAGTCGCGGTATTTTCGGGACCGAGATTTTCCGTGTTAACTCTTATCAGGAGGAAAATCCGAATTTTGTCAAGTTCATTACTATATCGAGGACGACCCAGCGTATCCTTTCGAATGTTTACAACAGTCAACCACTATGTTTATAACATTTAATGGATCTTAAGTCTAGGTTACCCGATAACTCAATCAGGTTCGCACACAATAATTGAAAATCGATTTAAACGATGGATGTTTAGGTCATAGCAAGTCTTGAATCCAATTATCTTCCAATGATCTCTTACCGATTTTCTAAAAAATAACTTCTCCCTACAACGTTATTACCCGCAAACGCTAGAGTTAGGATTTCTCTTGAGACGCCAACACATCTGAAATTTTTAATTTTGCAGTCCTCAGAGGCAAAATGATCTTATATATTCGGAAGGCCGTGTACTCATGTTTTTCCAGCACAAATATCGCTTACGATAAGCGATCGTCGTTCTTGTTCAAGCTTTTCACACTTTTCACTTCCTCAGTTACCTGTTATTTGGTCATGGTTAACCGCAGATTTCAACTTCAGATAACCTTTTCGACCGGCCGATTTTCGATGCAGACCCGCTGAATATTTGCATTTATTGGGAGGCTGCAGCCGTACGTATGTAATGTGTCATGTATCACTCTACATCCGCATTTGCTTCTACTTGTTCACCCATATTTGTTGGTCTCCACCTTCACTCTTGCTTGTTCAAACCCGTGTCAATCACGACGTCCTTGCGACACGTTGCACCAGTGATGTTTATCAGTTGTGAGGCAAGTGCGCCGTCACTGAACTAGACAACTTGCCTTTTCATTTTAGTCTTTTTGAGCTCATTAAGGGTAAACAATTTCAGACATCAATCAATTAGTTGACTTTCATTGGTGTCATATTGTTTGTGCAACTTACCCAAGTACACCCAAACAGCCTATTTTAATAGTTATAGTGCTCATAATCCATTACTTTGTGGGCATTCCTGCAGAGTTCCGTCATCTAACTGTAACGTTCGAAAACATGTTTCGTATAATAATTATTTTTTATTACTGATAAGTGGTTTGGTAGGTTTGATAATTTAGAGGAAACTCAATAGCAAAAAAAATCCAGCGGAAGTCCGGATTTTTCGCAATCATGTCTTTTAAATTACCAATTCTGCCAAACTACTTGTCAGTAATATAATTTCAATGCCCATCGGTGACGTTGGTGGATTCCAGGGTAAACTAATCAAGAAATCCTGCTTGGGCAATCAGTTTACTGGATCATTTGGTAGATTTCTTGTGACAAAGTTAGTTAGGTGGGTAACTGGGTTCAAATGTGAAATTTCTGAGCTTTCGGCGTGACTTCGCAGCTCATCTGGTAGAGCATTTGTTGTGTCTGGACATGTTTCTGTCGATGGTTCGAATCCGACCGAAGTACAGATTTTTCGCAATTTGGTTCCTGCTAAATTATATTTATGGCACCTGATTTGCCACGCGATGTGTGGCTGTTTAAAACAAACTTACTTGTTGAATCATGCATACCAGCTTTCGTTTATCTGTCAAGTCCTTAAACAAATCTTAAATGTCTGTTTGTTCTAGGGTTCGTCGAGCGAACAGGTTTTTTGAAACCGTATGTGTGGAACTGTCTGATATTAAAAACGACCTTGGTCTCCTGCCGCTTCCTTTGTAATTACGCGTGTATTGCATAGATGACAACACTTATCATTCTCTCATCTTCATTAGTGTTCTACTTGGCTGTGAAATCGGTATTGTTCATTAGTTGACATTCGCATACTCCTTCTAAACAGTGAATACGCTAACCATTCGTAGGATACCGTGGTTGGTGTGTGACATTCTGTAAAAACTGCAACCAGAATTCACGTAACTTGCTCCTTTCGGTTGATGGTTCAGTCGTATTTCAATCTGTCTATACTACATACATTGTTTTAATTTTTTTGTCAGTCGTAGTTGCTAAACGACAGATTTTTTCATGGTCCGATGTTAAACGATTCCGCACCGCGTCTGTTGTCGATTTTCTGTGAAAACAGATATCTGCTGATTGAAAAAGTTGCAGTCCTAGTTCACTTCTACGAACGCTCTAAGTGTCTGTTAATTGTAACATGTCCTGCTAGGCTTCCATACTTCTACTGTGATTAAATAATCGAACCAAATGTTGTCGTTAGTCATTTGATTGAATCCCAACGCCACTAGCAGTTCACTTTCCCTCGTTGTCACGCTTTTTTCTTACAAGTTGAAATCGATTAGTCACTTTTAATTGACCTGCAAACTAAAAAGCATGCACCACTGAACCAGGAGATGCTGAGACGATGTTTGTTTGCAAACATGTCCTAGTGACAGCTGATGAAAACACCAGTTGTTTATCACATCAATTTTTCCGGCCCCTAGGTCAGTTACCCAAGTTTGACGTTGGCAATATGCTATCGCACGCAATCACTCTTTCGAAGCCTACATTGGGGATCTCCTTTCATCTTCCTCTCGAAATTCTATATTGTTCGACCTTTATTTTCTCCTAATCCGAGGTTTTCAGTCACCATTTTTTTGAAATCCATTGTTTCCATGCTGTCGCCACGAATAATGATTTATCAAGCATCTGATCGACCAGGTATTTTAAATTATAACCTGTTCTCCATTAGTTAGACTACTAGTTATATATTGTCGAACTACATTTGTTATCTTGACTCTGATCTTTGCATTCGTTAGCTCTGTTGGGATCGGCTCTAGGCGCCGTGCTCCCCGAAATTTTCTCGTTATCTGTTCTCACCTGTAATGTCAACTATTTTTTATACTCCATTCTGGTTACTCTCCCAAATATGATGCAGTCGTTATATTGTCATTTTACTGAGGGCCAGTAATGCCTTGGTCAGCCGGTCATTCAGTGTTCTAACTGAGTGAGAAGTTTAGACTAGCATTACGCCATTTGGATAATGGTTGGCGGTTGACACAACTTTGAGCTATAGACGGATTATTTTTGGCGAACACCCGTTTTAGACATTGTGAGTGTCACTGTATCACTTAGTGCTCTTCCCCTAGGACCACATGGCCGTAAGTCAGTTGGCGTGGCCCCATCTAGAGTCGTCGATCCTATTAGACTACGTACCTAGATTCAGACCGTACGCTAATATGTTACCGCATCTTACTTTTACCAGATGACGACTTTGTCGACTGCAACAGTTGCCTGTCTACATACTTGCGATGCCTGTGAAAGAACGTGTATACCAAACTAGGTGTATAGATTAGATTAGCTTTCTGAACCCCATAGATTCCAACTGCTATTAACATGGAGTTCCGAAAACAAGTCAGGAAGTGGGTATCCGGATACGCACGGTTGACCGTCAGCATGACAAGCATTGGAGAGCTGAAAATTCTAGAGTTATTTTATGCTAAACGAAGCATCCTTTATGAAGGTTCGCATAATTCGTTGGGGGTAGGTTATCCGTGAAAAGCTCAAGGTTAGTCTGCTTGACCTTCTGAAAGTTCGGCCAACTGAGAAAGTTAATGAAATGTTAGTATCCTTCGTCTCAGGAAATAGCCACAGACTCCTCAGTCCAGTTTGCTTCATGAACCTGAAATGTCTGTCTGTTAGTAAGCACATCAGCGTAGTAAAGTGGATGTTTATTCACAATTAGCAGTTTGGCTTGCCTCACATTTGACTGCGTTACCGTCGCATGTCTGTAATGTTGTACCATAATCTGTAGGCTCATAACTGTTGACGTGAATTGAGGTGGGCGATTGCACATCAGCCGTCCAGACTTTAGTCCTAATTATCTGATGTAGGTATTTTTCAAAGAGGACGGTGAGGAGTCAGTCGAGGTTTCGGCCCAGTTATTTCAACTAGTGTAGACAACTGAGATCGTCCCTTTGAACTGGGGTCATCAGAAAATGGTATGAGGTTTTGGTTGGTATAAAGTGACGAATACACGATTGATTACAAATTTTCCACTCCCATGGATCTTTCGGCCTACTCTTTTCGGTACAATCTAGCTTACGTTTTCCGACAAAGCAACCGTTCTAAGAGTTAGGAAACGGGTTTATAAAATGAATGTGTGAGCACTTTTACTCTACGGCTGCAAACCATGACTGCTCAAGATGCACGGGGTAAACCGCCTTAGAGTATTTGACTTTCACTGTTCACGTTTAATCAGACGCGTTTGGTGGCACCGACGAGTAATGGTAATAAAAATCAATGCGTTCAGATGTCTAGTTTTTAAAAGTGCACACACTGAAATGATAGGACCATTTCCTGAGGATATTTACTAGTAGTTTGCAACGCCCAGCACTCATTTTCGGTGTCGCAGTCGACTAGCGTATTATCCGAGGTGGACAAGCTATGGTTTGGGATAAAGCGTTGAAAACAGTTTTCAGTAGGTTAGTAAATGTAAGTTATGTTGACCTTTTCGGCTGGAGTCGTCTTGATTCACAGACTCAGGACTGGAGATGTCAGATAGCCACTGACCGAGTTAAGTGGCGTTGGCATTACTGTCGCTCGATTGAGTTGCGTTTGAAGTGCAGTCACTTAAGAAAAGTGATAAAAGTCCCAAAGATGTGTTACTGATGACGCCTTACTCTCAGTGTAATTCGGTTGTTTGTTTGCAAGGTGTAACTATCTTGACATTTACGGTTTGGATCATATATATGGCTTTCTGTGTATCAACTCATTCCTTTTTGCCCCTTCGCCTATAAACTGGGATTTGCTTTCTCTTCCTTTACCTCACAATTGTGTGATGGTCATTTTTTGGTTCGACCACTGACGGGTTGTTGTCGATAATGTTGATTACTGCGTTTATTTGATTCATGCATCTCTCAGTGTGTTTCTAATAAATGCACATCCTATTGTTAATCACTTCTCTCAGCTTGATTGTTCATTCCCTTCCTCCCCACTGACTTTCTGTATTCCTTGTGTCAAACTGAACTCAGTATGCCAGAACGGGTTATGAAATAGCAATAACCAGTGTGTTGACAAATGTCTGCAAGTTTCTGCTTGTGTGATGATGATCTTTTTAATACTACAGTGTGCGCAGATGATAGTTTGAAATGACGTGTGGAGCAGTTTTGGAAAGAGATAAAAGGACGCCTATCCTTACTTTATTTGTAATCCGCAGGCCCCTGGCAGACCATTTAACAGCAGTGCGTAGTTTTTAATTTTCACACTCAACCGTTTGAGTCGGTATATAATTCAGTTATGCTGTTCGGATTCTACTGCGTTTGGTTTTCTCTTTACTGTTTAACCGTTGAGCATATATAGTGTTCGCCCATTCCCTCGTTTTCCCCTTTTCCGCAGTGTTCGACTTCAGTTTTATTCATACATCAAATTGTTGCCTCTCACACTGATCCTGTTCTCCGTACTTATTCTATCGCAGTTTTTTGAACGGGGACACATTGGCTACAAACCTGTTCACGTCTTTAGGGACGTGTCGGTAAGTTTGTCAATTTTATGACTTAACTGTCCAGTTCTCTGTAATCACCACAAGTAGATCAGTTGATCAAGAGAATAGGTAATCAGCCACTGGTAACTGTGTACAACATACATTGAGGTGAGCACTGGCTTGTGTGATGGTCAATGTTCAAGACTCTTAGCCTAGATGTTTTGTCCCCCTTTTTCTGTCGTCGAGATTCAAGATATATGTCGTAACGATGTCAGCGACGTCTTAAAATTACGGTTCAAAGCTTCAGCTACATTTAATGCTTAAGCTCATATCTAGAGAAGTTTTTGGTTTCTAGCTGGTTCCTACTTCCTTTGAAAGATACAGCAGTAACAAGTTAGCTAGAATACAAGCTAAAAATGTTTCCTTTAATTCCGACAACTCTAACGGTGTCGTTCTCTGGTCATTGTTTGGTGTGCTGTTTGTTCGCAAGCGTCATTTCAGCTACGTTACTATATTGATCTGTTGATTCTATAGCTTCGGGGTTGAAGGAACGCTCGGTCAGTTAATCCGATGCTGTTAAATTGCCGCCTTCCTGTAGGTTTAAAGTAATGTTTGTGAATGAGGCTGTCCACGACACACACCTCTTTCGGAGCTAAAAGTGCCGCTATGGTTACTGATCGTTTTCGCAAACACATCCAACGTGTGCTCCTAAATTGTCTTTCTTTTCTCCTTGTCATCATGATAACCATCTTATGGGGCTGGCAACATGCGATATTTGTTTACAGGGCTATCTACCTAATTGACTCCTTTTGGTGTAATGTCAGCGTTGTTCGAGTTACGTAGTGTCACGTACCCTATACAGCGCATTATGTCCTGCAACGTAATTACAAGACCATTTCGTATTTTGCTGGTAATTCAACGGTATTAAATCATACTGTTGTAACTTGATATGCGGCCTACGAGCGCGTAAATCAGACAACGGAATGACGGTTAGTGGAACGGTAGATAACGGAACGACGTTCAACGGTTCTGAACGACGGACTATGAAATATGCAAGATTAATACGAATCTTCCCGGCCAACCCAACCACTTGAGGCTAACGAACGAACACAGAGAAAAGACTGGCCTCCGGACAGAGCTACTTTATGTCACTCAATCCGAAGACAAGGCGGTCACAAACTAGACCACATTTAAAGGGTTTGTGACCAATGAGAAAACAAGGACAGAAGTGAACCAGACGAAGATCCAGACAGTACCTTGACGTCCCAATTAGAAGTAGGTGCGTGTGTGCGGGATGCCAAACATTGACACAAGGGTTGAGAACGCACGTGATGGGTGAAGTGGCACATGACCGTGCCGACTATGAAGGTCACTACAGTCAGTAGGCCACTGCGATGGCAAATAAAACGGTATTTTCGGGGAATTGAGTTCTTCCCCGACACATGCTGTGCGCTGTTTGCATCGAACTGACTGATGTAATTACCCATCACCATAATGAAAATGTGGTGTGGATCGTTTGATTACTTCGATCTCCCCAGGGGAGTTACGAAAATGATTGCAGTAAGTTCATAGTGCCACCTGTGTAACCACGGTAAATTATCTCCCCAACCGTGACACATCCGAATCACGTCAACGTTGTAGAAGAAAACAGCATGTTGCGTGTAGGTGCCAAATCTGTGAAAGTACACAACTGCATGTTGGACATGCCCCAGTAGATTTACAGTGAAGGACGGATAGGCAACCATCGTCGTTTCAGGCAGACATGGTCCGTTTGAGATTGTTTCTGCTTCCACTATAACAGTAGATGCCGTGCGGAGTGGATTTGGAAAGAACTTTCAGCCAAATACGTCATCCTACTGTTGTTTGCTGATTGACTCCAGAGGTCATGATTTGCTTTCCGTAGCCTCCTGAAATGTTCGTTCCTACTGATGACTACTAAACCAGTAGCTGTATCTGGACGAGATACTCAGAGTTCACAGACTGACAACCAATACCATGGCCAGCGTTTTGGTGACAGAAATACGCTCATGTTGAGCGTTTCGAGATTCGGTAAACATCGCATTATTCTTCCTGGTTCCTATATCAAAAGTTGTTGAGTTCCTTCATTTACAACCAACTACAACATAGTTCAAATGAGCAGAGCCTTACACCACGTGGACAAATTAGAGGGAATGTGTAACTGGTAGAAATTTACCCCGAAAGCTCTGACACTTGGAAGTGGAATTGGCATTAACTTAGAAAGGAGCCGATGTTATCGGGTGAGAAATTCAGTGGTGGAAAATCACTGATGGTTTGTGGTGCGCTGACAGCTACGGGTCTAAGTTACCTGACTATACTGGATGGGGGACAAAATGTCAGTTTTTTGTAAACAGATTCGACAAGTTTTTATTGGCATTCTTTGTATCACGTGTTTACAGTAATAATTTTGTAACAAAGCACTGCCCCGCTATGTGTGGCCCACGTTACAAAAATGTAACTTCTGCTTGGTTGATTTAGCGTACTAGGCTAGACAGCTTATAGTTCCAAGGCAAGCCTAGTTTGAAGCCTCTGGAGCCTGCTTTCCCAGTAAGTGTGCAAAATTGTCGATGTGTACGGCTCTACAGCATAGTTGAAGTTTGCTCGCAGACGAGAACAGCATGGTATGAGCCCAACGAATTCCTTGACAAAAACGCTAAAACACCGTATGGGAGGTCGATTTTTCATTTTGTTGCAATTGTTTCTTTGAATTCCCTCAACCGCTTTCCGCATAAACAAGCAATTTCGTCCTATTAGTAATATTCTAATGTATGTTATATATTGCCCCTTTGCTCCCATAATTGGATGTATCGGTTTTAAAGGTGGCAAAAATATCAGTTAATACTTGATGGCCTTACAATTTTGTCGTGATGCATATATCAATTTGTTTTTGGTTTGTTCTGTCTACACTATACTGTTTGGAGAGTGTAACAGTTGTTACGTAAAATGTGTGCTCGAGCAAAATTTCGTTCGTTTTTGTCACTTACATGCACACACTACCAACCAGAGAAGTGAACGATTGGGCGCTTACTTGCAAAATGTTAAGGCTTATCTCGTCTGCAAACATCGCACGGTTCTGTAGGCACGTGATATGTCTACCAGTTCACTCACGTGTTTGGTTGCGCATCTCGTTCCTACACGCATTGATTTCCAGTTTTCCAGCTACACATCACACGCCCCAAAAACTGAATGTTGATTAGACAAACTCAAATATTCCGCCTGTATGCATTCGTTTGGTTATTTCGTACACGTGACTGACAAGAATGAACGAAATGATGCTTAGAAATGTATCTTAGGCAGTAACTTTCACGTCTCTCAACTTCATACGAGAACAACACTGCTTCATATTGTGGTGGACTGTCAGACAGAAAGTGCGAGCATCCCAACTCTCGGTGGAATACTTCAACACAGGGGGAGGTGTGTTCAAAAACCCACCGCGAGCGGATGGAGGACGGCGTGTGCGACAGGATGAGTCATCGGTCGACCGGATCGGACCAACGGGCGAGACGTGGCAGCCGAAATAGGATGGATGACCAAATTGAGGGCGTGAGTATTCCAACACTCTCAGGAATATCTCGACACGGCTGTGGGGTACGGTCAAAGGCCACAGTGGATGGACGGAGGACAGCACGAGCGACCGGCCAACCATCGCTCAGCGAAATCGGATCAACGGACAAGGAATAGCGGGCGGAAAAACCCCGGACAGAAGGCGTAATTCACACATCTAAACCGGGTAGAAGTGTACACGATGTGTGAGCGGAAACCGGGGGGTGTTGTGGACTGGGATTGTGATTCAAAATCGCAAGCGCACGTGTGGCATGATAATTAGCGTGTTGGACAATAAAGATTGTGCTTTATTGGACGCCTTTTCGCTACAATATGTGCGATTTATTTTTTTGACTTGAAACATTTTTCTTTCATGCAGTTACAGGAATGCGTCAAATGATTCGTTCACAGTTAAAATATATTACTGGTAAATGGTACGATATTTTTATTATTAATAATAATGAAATCTGGGGGACAAAATTTGGACTTCGTCCGCCCCTAATTTACTGTTTTCACCGTTCACAACTGTACTACAACATTCCTGTTTATCATGATGTGGTTCTTAATCCTAGTATTTTCCCTGCTAGTTTATTCACCCTGGCTGTTTATCACACTCATCGAGGGTGTGTCTGGGTATTCCATATTTCAAGTTGAACCTAACCTTACTTTAATGTCCCCGATTGATTAATTTTCTGTTACATGTGCTCTTACGGTGAACTATAAACAAACATCTGTGTGCGAGTAGGCATGAGTTACAATTAATGCGAAAATAATAGAGCAATAGGCCACTCAATATCGTGCACATGTGTTCCTTAAATTATGCACTTGTCCGTACAAACGGCGTTTTAAATGTGTGATGAGAAGAACTCGTACTGAATAGGTACGGTGTATAGTATATGTGAATAATCAGGACGTTCTCTGTGTGAAGATTTGTCCCAAGCTGTAGTGCTTAAAAGATAAACTGAGTTGGCTCGGGCTGAGAGATACCATTGTTTTTGAATAAACACTTAGGAGAACGACGCATGGGCATGGCTTTCGGCAAGCAGATCGGCCGTCACAGCAGTAGGACAACATAAGTGAGTGAGGTTGTAGCAGTGAATAAAACATTTACTTTTATTTATGAGCGTGGAGGGGTTCTTAATGCCAGACAGAAAGGTAAGACTTTGGAAATGTGCTCATTAATATAAACCGATCAACTTATGTCAGAATTAAGTGCATTGCCAAGATATTCGATTATGGGACATCTTGGGATTAGCGGAAAATATTCGTAAACAAAAGAACACTAAATACAATTATTGCGGAGTATATTTTGCTGAGGGAAAAGGTTGAATTCTGATATTTTGAGGAATTCATTTTTAAGTTCCAAGAGGACAACAAACACAACAGCTAAGTAATGGCATCTTGTAATATACTGTCCGTTTCCTCGTTTGTAGTCGTACAACTCAAAATGTAGTGATCAGCATAATTAAAAATAGACGTTTCCCTATATGTTTACAGTGCTTAAACATACAAAATAAAAATATGAGGGAGGTATCGCACCTTGTTAGGAATAAAGGATAATATGTGACAGTGCAAGTAAATTGCTTTCAATTCTCGAAATAACGTGTCTGCTTGTATAATTAAGCCAATCTCGGGCGTTGATACCTTCAAAATTATACTATTTCCCTCCTCTATTCTGATCGTTCACGCAGTCCGCAGTTGCTCGTGTCCACAAGTCTGGCTTACTCGGTCTCAATATAATGGCCAATCCAGGTAAATCTCCATGGGGCACGCCCGTACTCCGCATTCTGTCTGGTCTCAGTTATGAGACATTGCATTTCTTAAGAAACCATTTTTTGCCCTTATGAAACTGAAACAGAGTCAAAAAATCAATATCATAGCTCGACTGTTTTGCGGAATGAATAATAGAAAATTCAGCATGTGTAAAATGTTTCATTAAGGAGTTTGTGGGAATTGCAAACTTCCATGTAATATTTCAAAAAAATAACAATGCGCTTGGAACGATTTATCAACAGATCGGGCTGTGAGATTGTTAAACAGGATAACTTTGGGAATATGCTTAGTACATGACCAGAACGGCTGTTATTAGTGCTACAGCAAAAGGGGGGGGGGAATGGACATTGCGAGGCACATGATGAGTCGAAGAAGGATAAAAGAATGACTAAGGAAAAACATGATGGAAACCGAATAACCATGACAAAACTCGGCCTGCTCCTCGCGCGTACTTCGTTCTCAATTCGAGTTCAGTCTACAAAACACAAACACTTTCTACACACTAGAAATAAGGCCACTCTCTCGATGAGTAGCGTGTGTACTACAGTGGGATTTCTCGCATTCGGAAATCACAATAGAGCCTATAAGGAAGGTTTTGGTGACCGTGTCGAGTCAATTTATCTACATCCTTCCCTTCGCAGTTAGTTACTATTTTTGAACAAAACAGTTAGAACACAACAGGTGGATACAAGCATTTCGTATTGACCCGTCAGTACCAAATTTACAATAGCACGGGTGGTTTTCTTTATAGTGAACAACTAAAGGGGTGGATAATCAATAGGCGAGTTAGGATAGGTGCTTAAGTCCAAGGAAGAGACAGATTCACGAACAGTTGTTTCTGAACACAGAGAGCTAACATGATCAATTGTCTGGTCTTCGACCAACTAGTGCTGACAACCTAGGTCGGTTAGAGACCAAATTCATCGATATAGCTTATGGGTCTATCACGACTCCGAGTAATGGCCGGTGTGCTATCACGAGGCAACACCTGCAATCGTTAAGAGAGCTGAAGTCAAAAAACCTAGTTACACTTAGGCCCAACAAGGGCTTTGGGGCTGTCATTCTGGACATAGATGCATATGTACAGAAGATGTTGTCAATATTAGATGACAAAACGAAGTCTCAGCGAATAGAGATAGTGGATAATGTTGCCGAAATATAGGACTGCATAGGACATCTTCAGCTGCCCTTACAGTTGAGGATTATTGATGAAGTAACGTATAAATCTCTTAAACCGGGTGGATCGTCAACACCCCAACTTTACGGCCTACCGAAGACGCACAAACCTGTGATGTCACTTAGGCCAATTTTGGCGATGACAAATTACCCTTACTATCAATTGGCACGCTGGCTAGTCGCTACTCTAACCCTATTTACACAAAAATTTCAGACACATTCCATTAAGGATTCTTACGAATCGGTCAGTGACTTGGACAAAATCAGTCGTGGTAACGAACTGATGTGCCCTGTAGAAGTTCTGTCACGGTTCACAAGTGTTCCGTTACACGAAACGATTGACTATATTTGTGAGCTCGTTGAAATGAGTCACATTTTGTTGCCACTTCCGACCGAAATAGTAGGGGAAACTTCGCTACTCTGTACTGAAAATGTCAGTTTTCGTTTTCGCAAACAGCCCTGCCGTCAAATAGACGGAATAGCCGTGGGAAGTCCACTAGGTCTCATCTTAGCAGAATTTTTCATGATAAAAACTGAGCAACGGCTAACTACGAAGATCGGAGATTTGCCAGACTGCAAGCGCTACATCGATAACAGTAATATTCAGTCGATCTAAACAGGTGACCTGCTTCTTCCATTAATCTCAGGTCG
Source organism: Paragonimus heterotremus (assembly GCA_013368495.1). Lineage (NCBI taxonomy): Eukaryota > Metazoa > Platyhelminthes > Trematoda > Plagiorchiida > Troglotrematidae > Paragonimus > Paragonimus heterotremus. The sequence goes on from LUCH01017661.1 coordinate 27,701, forward strand.
TAAAAGGTTCATGACTAATGGTTTCATGAGCTGATTATCAATTTAATACATGATACTTGCACAATAGGGTTGAGTGCAGGCAAACAAATTAACGCTTTAGCCAGCAGAATCGACGTAGTCCAACCTCGTTTAGTATTTGGGGAAAGCAGGGGCCACTCGTCATATTCACTGATGTCTTTCGTGGTTCGGTTCCTTCGCTCACCTTGTTGTTAACTCTGTTTGAGCTGTATATCTGTTCCAGAAAAAAAATCTCTGCTACAGTATGTAATGATTTTATTTCTCTGTTCAATAGTTACACGTTTCTTCTCATAGCCACACAAAATGACTTGCCTGAGCTGACCAACCAGTTCAATATGTTGTCAATAACGCCTAACACATGCAAACACACTATTTCATTTCGCCACTCGAGTAAACTGATATAAGATCTCTGTAATCGTTACTTGTATTTCCACATCTTAGATCCCTCCAAGATCGCAGTCACTAAAACTCAGTGGTTGTACTTAGTCGCACCTATACACTATCTATTCACATGAATAGTATTCAGAGAAAAACTACAAGAATACATCTATGTGTTCAATAGCTCATTTGCGAGTTGGTCGGGTCGTTTATCACAAACTCAGTGGAGTTTGTAGACCAGTACGGAAAAATGGGAATAGGCACCAACCGGTCCTATTTCCGGCGAATTTTGCCCATCAATCATGCTACTTTTAAAACCTGCGAAACACTGTTTTAGCGTTTCCCATCGCAAAGACATTTCCAACGCGTAAAGTCTGCAGATAGCTCGGTTGTTCTTAACCGCCCAAACAAAAAACGAAAATCTTACATAATCTAGGCACAGTCATAAGCTATGCATTAGTTTAATCAGG
>LUCH01017662.1:0-28556 GCA_013368495.1 Paragonimus heterotremus
GAACAAACGGATACAACTGCGAAGCGATAACGGAGCGGATCGACAAACGTGCATGCAGCGGGATCGTACGTTTGAGTGCCCGGGGTAGTTGTCGGTATCTCTACTCGTTCAAACAAATGTTAAAGTAAAAACAAAAGTGAGAAAGAAATGAGTACAAATGGCACTCATAGCTCTAACATAGTTGACAATAACGAATGGGGTCGCCACACCACCAGAAAGCGGTTTGGAACTGGGAGTAAGAATAAGAGGATTTTCCTGCACAGACAAGCATGTAATGCACAAACGGTTACGGGATCAGAATCGACTGATCACAAACTGAAATGTAGAGAGAAACCTTCAAAGAGAGGACACCCAAATATCGAAGGCGGAAGGACGATTTCAGGTCACGCTGGTCGCAGCAACACGACCATGGAACATAGGAAGAACAACGGCACAGTAAGCATGGCGTATCGGATGGCTGTTACCGAAAGCATATGCCTCACAACTAGGATCGAGGGAAAGGTAAGTACATGAGTGGAGTTTCCCAGACGTCTTCGCTGTTGGACCGTCATCCTATTCCTTCGGGTCGTTTCAGTAGTATTCCCATGCACGGATTTCTGAAAAAGAAGCAAGAGAAGATAAACGATCAGGCAGTAGCCACGAAAATGGTCAGTGGCTCGCGGTATTTCTTTTACGAGTCTCGCCCCGAAAGTCTCAACTTTTATCTAGTTGAGTTTCGAGGGCTGCGCGGTGACTTAATTCTCACACATTGTCTTCAGCGTAGGGCTCCTTCAGCCACTCTTTATCCCAGAAGTTGGTAACAGTCAAAGGGATCAAAAGAAGAAGCCGTGTAGGCGTCGACCTCAGACCTTCCTCAAGTAACAGTCCTTTCTGTGTAGGCTCAATCACTGGAAAGACCTTGCATTAGAGATTTCTGGCTGCATTCATAGGGACCACTTCAAAGTGTTGACAGAATCCCAAATGCTTGAAGCAAGATAAGATTAGCCGTTTACTCTGCCTTCGGTACTTTCGGTAGTCCCCAAGAGCGATGCTACACCCTGTTTTTGATGACCGCCTTTAGGTCAACAAAAGACCGGTGGATATCGAAACTAACAAGCTGACTGGAACTGGGTGGTTCAACCCTCCATCCTCGAATCCTTCTACAAATCGCCGAGATTGCTACGAGCAATAGTGAGCTTATATCTATAAGTTGACTGTTCTTTTTAGTTTTATTTCCTTCTTCTATCTGTGTTCCGTACGCAACCTATCCTCTCGGTGATTTGTTCATTTCATTTGGTCTAATCTTTCTTTGCTCTCCTTCTTCCTTTTTTGGACGCAGGCCACGTTCTGACAGTTGTGAGTCTGTTTTAGTTTTATGACCAAAACGACCCTGGCAATGAAACTGCATTCTTTCGATGAGCATGTCTTATTAGCCGACGACTTTGCATACACGCATCACGCCGTTTATGGGATTTCCTTAGTTGAACTGAAGTGGAGCAATTGTTTACCCTAACAGTTACAGCACGGCGTGATCTTTCGGAGTTTACAAGTGCACGAAGTTGGTTGTTACTGATACTGGTCGGAAGCCCCGTGGATTGAACGGAACCATACGACTACTGCGTTGAGCGCTCATGCCCTCAAACTGATGCCTCAGAAGAGTAAATTAGAATTTCTTTATGATTCCTCTTTTTGAAAGCTTGGTAATTTTGGACTCCCTTGTACAACACCGTTGTCTCTGTGGATTTTCTGCCTGGCATTGAAGTTGGCCCGCAAATACCTTCTATTTCTTGGTTAAGGTTTACACATCTGGATTCCTGGTTCATCATCCCGGACCTCGCAATTTACTTCCAACAGACATTGAACTCTCAAAATTCCTGCTTTTTGATGCTGCCGTCAACTGACTGAACCATCTAAACCACCGAATTGACTGAAATTCGTCGCGCAGTAAATACGAAGTCAGTTTGACTGTTGTTGCCGTTAGTTTAAACAACTTTTATCGATAATTCGGTACCAGCCCTCACTATAATGTTGTGGATATCAACGGCTGAGTTTACTCAGCTATTATGTAACCACTTGGATTGGATTGCGTGAGTCTGCTGTGAATTGCTTCTTCAACCACTTTTTAACCTTCAGCTGTAACCTGCCATTTGGTTCTGGTGATTTTCCATTAAGATTTTCCTCCTGAAAACCACTTCGAATGACGAACGCGCCCGCTGTTCTTTTATGTGGCATTCTGGGTTGTCCCACTGAGGTAGTTCACGGGGTGGCGTGTAATACCTGCCATAACTCGTTCCACATCAACTGCACAAGACAAACAGCGGATCAGCACATGACATTAGGGCAAGCCAATCCCGAATTCGCTCGTACGTCGTGTGGTTTTGGAAGTGTTTTCCACTTCATGTTGTGAGAATGTACCCACGTCCAGCGCCCTGAAGAAGCTGATGAGTGACGCTAAGATGTGACTAATCAAACCACTGGAAACATCCTGTGCAACCTGGTTATTCGTTGCAGAAGTCCGACTTTTGTAGCCATATGACAGCAGAGCAGCAGGTCAGAGTCAGCGAACTCTTTGTCACATGCCCACCCTTTGTAGCCGCTAAGGGAGCTATTAACTTATGTAGGCAGTCAGCAGGAGATACGGCAACAGCCTCTAAAGGTGGAGGGGTGCGCGGTACTCGTTCGATAATATGGAGAACCCTTTGATGTCGGCTAGGCAAATGTTTGCCACCCTGGCATCAAATTTCTTTAGTTACAATACCAATGTCAATCGGTTTGGAGCTAAAAAGACCAAATCTATAAAAGGCATAAAGATAATACTTTCTCAAACATTGGGGCCGGATGAAATGATCGCAAAAGCAAGCCAGTTGAGGAGGTATTTTTATAACGTGCAGAAGCTTGTCTCGAGATCAGCCCAATGAAGAGTGGAAGCTGAATGCTCTACTCTGTGAAACAAAGTCCATTCCAGTTCTTTGGACCCCATCCGAGGTTTCTGATGTGCGGTGCACCAAGATACCCAGTGCTGACGAATCGGACGACGACTCAGGCGCTTGGTTGTTGGAAGCGTCTGGTAATGAGGCTACAATTGTCGAAGTCGTCATTTCATTGAAGTACCTTGGGTCTGCCACGGTGGGTGAGACTATCAGATCCACTCCTGAACAGGCGGTGGAAGTGCCGGCACCCGATATTCTCACAACACAGTTGAACCGGCAACCTTTCAAAAGACACATAAAACGTCACCAGATATACATTCTTATGTGCAGAAAATTGACGAAGAGATCCTGGGATAGCCACCGCTCTAGGTAACCACCTGGATAAGCTCCGCTCAGTGTCGGACAGGTCCTAGCGCGAAGAAGACTGAGACCGTCTGCTAACCAAAATACGTTTTGGGGCCAGTTTCTTGCAAAAAGCCTCATCGCCGAGTGACAGACGAACAGGCTATGCTTTCCAAATACCGTCGTTACAGACAACAACCGAGAAAGAGAAAACCCTCGCAACATCCACAGATAATGGTTATGCAAAGTGATACCGAACGGGAAACCCAACGATTTTATGCAAAAACTGAGTAACACTCACTTCGTCAACCCCGCTGAACTTACGCGGAAGTTGCCAGCATGGGGCAGTAACGTAAACCGAACTACGACCGCTCGGGAATGTTTCAAAAGAACAGTTGCCACATTAAGCCCGACAAAGCCTACTATTGTCCACTAAAGCCGCCTCTCATTCCTATAAGGATACTGAGGCCATTTTTCAACCCTTTCATGTTACCTTCTAGGGTCACCCTATCATGAGATGACCTCGAGTTGTCTTTATACCAACTGTCCCTGATAGATTAACAAACTACCATGACTATCAAAGATGGCACATGACAAGCATCCCCACATTGTGGTTAACACGGACACACGGCAGATACAAGAGATAAGCGATAATGAAATCTTTACCCGCGGTGATCCGTTTACCTTAAATATCGCAGAATGGGAAGAGAGGAGCAGTTATCTACGTCAATCTCAGGTCACTACCTTCTCTTGTACACAGTGGCAAAATTTCCACCCCCTATGTGCGATGTTTCGTGGTTAAAAATAAAGTTTAGTAGCCACGATTTGCCGTTGTCGGGAGTTGTATCGTAACATGCAGGCCGGCCGTTTACCGTTGATTGTCCGTAACACTGGCGCACCAAGTCTGGGGTAAGGTGAAAACACCAGGGGACAGCGTCCTTCCAAAATAGGGGTTCCAACAACAGTCCTGTAAAAGGAAACAGCACGGAACAAGCATGAGCCAAAGTCTTAGTAAGCCATGCACACGACTTACACAAACGATAACTAGGACGGCGTCGACAACACAGCAGCACACTCCGCCACCAATTCGAATTCAACTCGTGTGTGCCTGCTGGTTTCGGTCGCACATTAGAACATATCGTCCAACGTCGAGAGCATCTATTTCATTCTTCGCGTTTGCTAATCATGAGTGGGTTTAACGCCCCGAAAGCGTCTTAAGTACAACATCCTCAACGAGCTACGAAATGTAGCTTCGACTCAGTTTTGACAATAGCTGTGAAAAAGCCGGCGTAGACACAACGGGTGAAATCTGCGAGGAGGTACCGTCCGGAGCAGATCTCCCCGCTCCTGCATCGCGTAATCACAAACGAAAGTCACTACGTTGATGAGCTTAGTCATGAGGCTGTCTTAGGCCACAGTGATCACTTTATCGTGGTGTTTGACATTCTGTTATATTAAGCACAGCAACTTGCGAATAAACAGTTGATTCATAATTTCATCATGGCCGAGTTTGGTGGTATAAATAATTTCATGAAGCTCCGTTCGGACTTCACTTCAGCTACCCCAAACTATTAAAGTATAAAACATACGTTACTTGAGGCTGACTTGCATGCTCCGTGCAAGCTTTTTAGCCCTACTCTTCCAAGAAGGCTTCGCGGGCTTTACGAAAACCGTACGAGACCAATTTTTGGACAGAGGTAGTCCAATAAGTCCGAAGTCTGAAACATTCTACAAACTTAGTAGTCTAAGGGGCTCAGAAATCCGTCGCCATCGTCTGCAAAGGCAATCAGAAGCGCTCAAACTGACGAGCTAGGAAAAAATTCTCTTCAGCTGCATGCGATATTGTCGCAAGAACCCCCTCAGTCCTGTCCTCGTGACAATTTTACGGAAAAGTTACTTCCGAAATCAAGGTTGCTGCTGAATTACTCAAGGATCACTAAGTTACCGTTCACAACTCCGACTCCCCACCGTCTTCCTAGTGTCCACTCCCGCGAGGATTTAAGCGGTCTCCTCTAGATGCAGAATTCTCAGTGCGCGACGCTGGAGGTTTACCTTCCAGGTCTAAACCTTTGAAGTCAATGGGTTCCGACCAGATCCATCCACAACTAGTGAAGAAAGCGTCTTATTTACTAACCAAACCATAACACGTGTTTCTCAGATCGAATCTTTCAGCTGGCATCCTTCTTAAGGAATAGAAACAGGCTGTTGTCATCCTCATTTACTTCAGGTGCTCGGCACTATCCTGCCGCTTATTGACCAGTTATCCTAACGAGTAGTCTCTGCGAAATCTTACAGCGTCCCGTGGAGGGGCTATCTAAGAGTACTTTTTAAACAATATTGTCATCTCTGTCCCAGCAGGGGTTCTTACCAAATAGGTTCTGCGTGACGACCACACTGTTTTTGATAAACAGCCTGGAGGATCCTGTAGGTTATGGTCTCATAGCTGACGACATATCCCTCGAATTTGCTAAGGCGTTCGACCGATTACCACACGGCTTACTTTTAAAGAAAATCGGGACATTCGGCATAGGAAGAGATATTCTTCGGTGGATCACCTCGTCCCAAACGATATCACTTTTCGTGTTTAGGCTGGTTTTTATATCTTCCCCCTCGCATCCACCACAGCGACTGTGCGGCAAGGATCTTTCCTCCGGTCCACTATTAGGTTAAGTTTTAATGATGATTCGCCAGAGAGGATTTCCAGTCGCCCTCTTCTCTATACAGTTGATTTGATAATCTGCAATCCCCATGATCCCGACAATTTTCAAGGTGACCTCGACGCAGTTAAGCAATGGTCAGTGGAGTGGCGTCTATCCATCAACGACGATAGGTGTGCGCACACTTCTCCTGGCAGCGACTCCGGCGACTATTTCGCAACACATTCTGCATAAACAGAAGTGTTTGTTGCTAAGACGAGTCTTCAAGAAGACCTGAGCATATGGCTATCGTCCAGGTTGACCTATTCACTCTATCACAAAAAGCCGACCAGGAAAGGATTCGCAGTACTGGTCATAAATGAACAAACGTTTCTTTGAAAGAACAAAGGACTACAGAAATTGTTTGCGGAGTTTACGTCCGACCACTGCTTGAACAAGCTGATTCTATTGTTTAGTTTGACTTCAATTAACACACAGATGCACTCAAGCTGGTGGAGCGAGCCGTGAACAAAATCGTAATTTCTTCGGAACGTTTCCTAACAGTCTGGGCTCGAATTTCTTAATCTTCACCTTCTGGAATACTAAAGGCTGCGAAGATATCTCATACGTACTTTTCCTTTTATTTTCGAAGAACTTGCAGGGAGCTTCTTCCTCTTCGAAGGTCTAAATGTGTTTAGAGGTCACGATTCAAAGTTCTCTAATGGAAGACCTGAAACACTAGATGGACAATATTTTTTGGTGGAGAGTGTAAAACGTTCGTCCACAGTTTCGAATTTGAATAAAGAAATCAGAAGACCGGTTTAGCAAGATGGTGGCACCACTTCCTACGCTCTCGTCAGTTGCTACATATAACAGCGGTCGAGACCGAAAATATTCAAGCGAATTAAGTTCCTACATCAAGTCAGTGAATACTCTGGTCTGTCATTGGTCAAAACCATGGCAGAGGGAGATTCAAGGTCAGCAGCTTTCACACGTAGACGACGGAATTATTACACATAAAAAGCAGCGCCTCGAATGAATTAGGGATGACAAGCTTGTGACGATGCATCAACACATGGAAAGCGTTTGTCGGGTCGGGCCGGCCTGCAGCAGGCGTCTGGCGAATCGGAAAAGCCGGTTTGCGTTGCTTGGTGGGGTTGCGTTGGGTCACACCACAACTCGAGTTCTCGATATACTTTGGCATGTGAGTAGTGGAACAGATGTGCGAACTACAGTAGTTCTCGACACAAAAACAACAAGTGAAGTCAAGGACTGGACTCGCCAAATGCTGACAATGTTCGTGAGTCGTCCGATGACGCTGGAAAGTATTCGGATTGTTCCAAGCACAGCTGAGGATGCGAAGTAACAGAGCTGAACGTAAATCCGACATATAGGATGTTTCAAACCGGCTGGCAACCACCGGCGCCGTAGGAAGAACCGGCATGCACGTGTGGCAGAGTTCATTCAAAAACGTGTTGTGTTGTTTTTACTCAAGCGAACAAAAATGTACACTGTGGTCTGATGCGGCAGTTGCGCAGCTAGCAAAGTGAAGTGCAAAATAACGAAAACTCAACACGTGTTCCTTCATTCTAAGGCGCAGAGATCGATCAGTTCTTCCGATTTAAACATCAATACAACTGCGGGTGAACTGGTAGATACAGCGTGAAGTGGAAAGCTGTGGCATATGCGCCTCAATGTGAGGAAGTTTGAGTGACTTGGGGCGACTGAGTAAACGCAGTGTAACTGCTTCGTACGTCCGTTGGATGACATGTGTCAGTCGTTGCGTTAGAAACGACATATTACTATATCCTTTGTATGGTAACTCCATGTACACCGGTTTCTCCCCAACGGACATTTCTTGTAGCAATATTACCTCCGGTTTGCTGCGAAAGTCATTGAAACCCAGTGGATAGCCGTTGAAAGCCAGGGTCTCACACTGAAACTTCAACCCCGTATCTAGTGTATTACCCGTTCAAATAATTCGACGTCTATGATACAGACAACTAACCAGCGGGCGTTTTGGTTGTATGGGTGAGAAACTGTTGAACTCCAGATATTGTCCTTCCCACGTACACATTGTGCTGATCAACACACTATGCCATCCTTCCGTCGTTTGATGCTGATAGTTAGGTGGGTGAATGTGTCTTTCTTTTCGATTTCAGGCGATAAACTTAGATTTCGGCGTGAAGATTTCAATAAGTCCAATAGGTTTTCTATTGACTCATTGTGGTGTGTGAAACAGAATGGTTGCCAGTTGGGATAACCTCTCCAGGTGTCATTAATGGTTGTCCTAGGATGCAATTTGAAGTCTTGTCAAACATTTGTCTGCTTGGCAGAAGTAGTAGCTGAACGATAAATGCTCACTTTTTCCCCATACCTGTTGCTCCTGCAGTGACACTGTATTCAGAGAAGGTAGATGTGGTGAAAATCTATTCGATTCACCGCTTATCCAAACCCTGACACAATAGGAGTTATAACAAAGAACCAATCCAAACGTCGCGTTGAAGATACTACACCAGGATTGGACAAACAGTCTCAATGTTACGCCTTCTGTTATTCGCTTCTTTCTTTGTTCCCTATTACACCAATTAACGTTCAGTTTGTGACTTTGTATGTGCTAATACGATCAACCAATGGGTGACTATGATTTCTTTAATACTGTTGTACATTCATAAATTCGGCTTCTTGTCTCATGAATATAAACTGCTTACCGCAACTAGTACGAGGTCTTCTCCTTATTACTTGCGTGGGAGGTTTCAATCCGAGTACGATTTCTAGGGCTATTCGAAGTCCCTAATTCCGAGTATTACAGTAGAGCTGCACTAGTTTTCTATGATTGCTATTTAGAAAAGCTTGTGCCCGTGTGGCGACAGAAGGAGGTTACTTACCGACTCGCGAAACTTTGGCATTCAGCCCCAGGTAATCTCTGATTTTTAGCCGCAACCCTCCAAGAGGTCTTAGGAAACTCTGACGCCGTCTACACACTCCCTCTCGCTACTAGGACTGCTTTCGCAAGCTCTTCCTCGCGCTCTTCAATCTCTTTGTGCACCCAGTCAAACGTGGAGGTAGCCCTCAAGTGCGTGTACACTAACTGTCCGAGTATTTCAAACAACCTTCCTGGTGTACGACATTTGTCCTCATATTCTTTCATTAACGGAAACCTGGTTTTCCGCAGATATCATTGATAACGAACTGCATGTTCCTGGATACTCACTGTACAGAACAGACTCCTCCCATGGACGCGTGGCAGGCCGGGCTGTTTTTCTAAGCGAGAATCTGCCAATACCAACCGTCATAGGGGGATTTACCTCCCCAGAGAAGTGTGACGGACTCTGGTTCAAACTCCAGCTTCATAAACGTGACACGCTTCTTATCGGTGGTGTTTATCCATCGCCGTCGTACGGCGCATTTACCGACGAGGCCCTTCTTGCCGCCCTAGACTATCTCTCACCTAAACAGCGTTTCTCCAACCTCCCCAATATGGGTGACATCAGCGCACTCAAACTCAACTATGTAGCTGCTTCTCATGAAGACTCTGAATACGGATTTTCGAAATCCCTAGCAAAGTTGATCCGTGAAAAAACCTGGACACAACATGCCGAGCTACCTACAATGGAGCGCCCAGGACAGACACTCTGTTTACTTGATCTAGTTATTACAGATGTAGGTCATCTGGTAGATAGAGTGGTCATCAACCCACCGCTAAGACATAGTAACCAGATGTCACTTGCTTTCTATTTTATCTGTTACTGGTTCCAAAATACAGTAACAAAAATTTCATTCAGATATTTCCAGAAGGCTGATTTTTGCGCACTGAATACATTCTTCGGTACACTGAAACTTGCATCTGATTCGGTGAACACAAACTATCCTTCTTTTAAAGTTGCCATTCACGAAGCTGATGAGGCATTTGTTCCTCACAAACTGTGGAAGTCCTCATCCTGCTCACCGCTCCCGCGGAACACAAGTCGTCTTCTCGATTTACGTTCTTGTCCGTTCTCTAAGCAGAAACTAACGGGCAAGCTGGAGGGTCTAAAAGCCTTTTGCTCTGTACGGAACAGATGTAGGTGGGAAAACCGGTAACATACCAAACAGGCACAGACAAAATTCCTGCTGGTAGCTCGGAAGAATAACAATTTTCTCTTCAAGTACATGCTTCGCCAGAAAAAACTGAGCCCCCAGCGCTTTCTCTGCGACTTCCCGACGGGAAAACCTCCTCCAACCCTCGGGTGGGTGTTGAGGTTTTCAGAGGATACCATTCAGCGGTCTACAATGTGTTTTCGGTGGGCTGGCATCCGATTCTTCCGAGGAAAAATATCCAATGCCCACTCCTAACAGCTGAATTATCTGTGCTTGTCGTTTAGGATCTCTTGCTTAAGATTCACCCTTATAGTGCAATGGGGCCAGACGGTTTCCATCCTCGGATCCTGAAAGGAGCCACCCTTGGTTTGGCGGTGCCCCTCCATAGTCTGTTCAAACAGACATTTCGGTTCGGCACTCTTCCGGAGGCATGGAAAGAGGCCACCGACACACCTATATGTAAGGCTGGAGATTGTCATTCCCCTGCTAGTTATCGGCCGATCAGCCTCACCAGCATCCCATGCAAGGTAATGCAGCGCCTGTTAAAACGCGCCATCCTTAAGCATTTCTTCTTCATTAATCTTTTTTCTTCTTCCCAGCATGGCTTTCCTCCAGACCGGTCATGCATAACCAATATGCTTATCTTCACGGATAGTCTGACTGACGCCAAAGTCAATGACCATATCTCGGATGCCATTATTTTCGACTTTGCTAAGGCATTTGATCGTGCCCTACGCGGTCGTTTTTGTACCTAAGCTAGAAACCTATGGGATCCGAGGACAGGTTCTTCGCTGGATTACATCCCTTCGTGATAACAGGAATTTTAGGGTAAAAACCGAATCGGACCTTTCTTCACCTTCTCTGAGCTCCACTGGAATTCCACAAGGATCCGTGCTCGGTCCGTTGTTGTTTTTATTGAACATCAGTGACTTTCCCGACCTCATTTCTAGCAACACTCTCCTTTATGCGGATGATTTGAAGACTGGAATGCTTCTGATTCCAGTGCATTACCGATTGGTCTGGACAGTATTAAGGGCTGGCCAGAATAATGGGGTCTCCCTCTAAACGGCAGTAAGTGTGCACATAGTTCGCTTGCAGAAGACTCGGGAAACCTACTTATGATACATGGTGGAAAAGTGTAACAGATATCACGGAAGTTGACCTTAAAAAAGATCTAGGGATTCGGCTGTCGACTAGTTTATCATTCTCTTATCACCACCAGATGGACGCCAAAAAGGGATTTGGGACTTTTAGGATGATAAAGAGTCCTTCCCCGAATAGGCAGACATGATTTTCAATCGCTCTACGGAGTCTATATAAGACCATTGCTTGAGTACGCAAACCAAGCCGTGCATACGGGCTTGAAGAAGGACATACTCGCCATCCCACTTGTCTAGGGAGTAGCCACCAAAATGGTCACTGGCTTGCTGCATTTATCTTACGAGTCTCGTCTTAAAATTATTGATCTTTATCCACTTGAACTTCGAAGACTCCGCGGCGACTTAATCATTTAGCCCTTCTTCTTCAGCACAGGACTCGTGCACCAGTTCTTTGCCACAGTGGTTGATAACAGTCGAAGGGGTCACGACAAGAAGCTCTATAAGCTTCGACCCCCGACCTTCCTTCGGCAACAATTCTTCTCTTACAGGGTTATCAACCGCTGGAACGACCTTCCACTGAAGGCTGTTAGCTGCTCTTCTAGGGACCGCTCCAAAGTGTTATTAGATTCTCACTTACTTAAGAAGTTGTTGGATTAGTATTTTATTCTGCTTTGCTAGATTAGTGTTTTACTCTGTTCTCGGTATTCTCTGTAATCCCCTAGAGCGGTGCCACACCCTGTTTTCAATGACTGTCTTCTAGGTCAACAGAACACCGTTGGCAGCGAAACGGACAAACTGACTGGATCCGGGTGACTTGGGCCTCCAACCTAGAACCCGTGAACAAACCGCTGAAATTCCTGAAATCATATTGTGACGCGAAGAACACTAACAGATTGTTACAGGAAGGATTAATCACTAGTGCCACCTGAGTGTTCTTGCTCGCACAAAGCAGTGACAAATGTTGAAGTTTTTAAAATAATATTTGCGAATTGATCGTTTAAATTGATGACCCTGCCGCTCGATACGAATTCTTGAGAAACGGTCGTTGATTTCTTTATATGTTTGTGCCGTACATGTTTATCACGACCGCTGTTTGCAATATATTCTCTGATTATAAGCCACTGAAAACTTACGTTGCTCAGTATGTCCTCTGAATTGGTGGAACATTTCCGGCAAGTCACAGGTAGTTCTTATTTGCTGGATAATTATGTCTAATACTTCTCAGGCACAGATGAGGAGACTGCCCTGTCTTTTCTGTCCGCGTGCAATAATAATTTAGATATGGCTGTCAGCTTATATATGGATGAATCTAATATTCCTGGGACAACCACACCTGATGAAGAATACCGTAGTCCAATACCGCAACGTACTGAGCAACTCTTGCCGGTTGAATTGCCTGTGTGTAAGTCTCTCGACAATCATTTGGTATAGTGCAATTTGCAGGACGTTGTTGCTAATACTCCTTGCTTATAATTTGTTAGTTGTTGCTAGTGACATTTGTTGCGTACTTTGTTCCTTGGTTCGCCTTGTCGTGTGGAGCGCGCCCAAATTGACGCCGGGCTTACCCGTTAACCTTTGTATGCGTGATATAGACCAAACAGCATGGTAGCCTTCCTTCTCATTATAAGTGTGCACACAACTGATGTAAACGACCTGCAAGCGTAAGTGTATTCACTGGTAACCATACACCTGAAGAATGAACGTTCGTTCTTTCAGGGTACACTGGGGCCCGTGGCCGTTTAGCCTGATTGTTATGGCAGTAAAGGGGTTTATAGTCGGTGGGTGTTAGGGGTTGTTCTGCCGTAGTATCCTTCTTGGTGAATCCAAACGCCGTGTTCAACTAACTGGACACGGAGCAAAAGATAATGAAACCAAAATGATTTGACCTACAGTAATTCATGAAGGTGCATAAGTTTAGAATTCCACTGTACTAAAATAAAACGCTTTCGATGGATTTGATCTTTCTCGCTGCCTCAAAGGTATCTCGAGTTCACGATGGATGTAGTCGTCGAGACAGGTCATCCGGAAATACACTGAAACACACAACAGATTCCGTCGGTGTTCAAGTCCCAGGAAATCGGCGCACGGGGGACACGGGGCGTCATAAGAATGGACGGCTTGCGACCTTTGAAAAGAGTGCACTTTTTGACTTATACATTCTGAACACCAAGTGCACATGTATACTTTGGAAAAGTGAAAAGTGCGGAAGATAATAAAGGTTGCCAAATACGAAGTGCCGTACGAATGACACTATCTTTCTCTCCGGTGTGACTAAGTTAATTTTCCCGTGAAGTTATACATCACAGTATTGCCGCCGTTGTGCTTTTGTAGCTTTCATGAAAATTGTCTGCTTGCTGTTCTGAATCCACTACCGCGCTACCGCTATTCGCGGCTACGCGTAAACAGTGTAACCGTGCCTATTTCACAACTTACTTAAAAGCTGTCTATGGATGAACCTGGGAGCCCGCCTTCTAACATTGTGCTAGTTCTGCTGACTACCATGAAGCTGAGCGCACACAATCCTGTCAGCAACGTAGTGGAACTACTTTATCCATCGAGGATTCAACCTGTTATACGTTTGCCATTTTAATTGCGTGAGAGTTCCCCTGGCTTGCAGTATAACCAGAAATCGTGGGACGGCTGTTGTGTAGCCAGTCCTACTTAGTCGTCATGATCCCTTGTGGAGTACGACGTGACTAGACTTATGGCGCGTCACTTCACCCGTGTAACAGCGGAGTCTCATGACACGTAGTAGTCTTTCTGTCAGCCACGACACTGGTTTGCTTTGTGGTTGGATTACATTTGTTTCGATTCGTGTTTACAATCGCTTTTCTGGAGAATGGGCAGTGACATTATTTGTCCTTCATAGCCTCACGAGATATCACTGGACTTTTGTGCGGCTGGCGCGTCTATGCCCACGTTCTTAGTCGTGAACAGTAGTACATCGGTGGTTGACGCTTGCGCTTAACTATCACGCGCCTTTGCGAGAAAGTTACTTAACCTATGGGTAACGCATGTCTAATCTCAAAGTTTAGGCACCAGGGTGCCCACGTCGTTGAAGGAGAAAATAAGAAAAGACGGCCTTATTACAATATTTTCGTTCTGTATTAATTCTGCTCCATCCACTTTTGCCTGTGACCCGTTGTTCGCCCACTTATCTTGCAACTTATGCAAGTGCTGATGCTGAGTTCATAATTCTTATGACTATAGCTTACTAGGTGTTTCCTGGCTTGTGGGTTTGGCGCAACCTATATGTTTTAAAGTTCGTTTTTGCATATCGCGTTTGTGTGAAAATTTCTTTTACATGACTACAAGGCTTAGTCATCCCTTGCGGATGGTGTGCTAAGTGTGGTTGCTTTCGATCACGCTATGATGGGAGCTCCACGCTGACATTGTATGAAAGCATCTTTTATGGATAGCAGACTGCCGATAGTTGGCTGTAGGACTCTTGTCCCACACGTTTCACCAATGTCTTATCCATTTCGCCTCCAAACTGAGCCAGCTCCTCACGGATAAGTGATTTGGACTCTTACGTCGTTGACTCCAAATGAAGCCTCCATGAAAATCCCTTTTTCTGTTATCTTAGTTACATCAATTCCTCAGGTTTGGCTCATCCGATAGACTCCATATCCTGTAACATCGCAGATCAGACTGTTAAGTTAGAAGCCCAGATAGAGGCCATTTAAGCCAGTCGTCTTCCGCAGCACAGAATCTCCAGGTTTATTCTAGTGTCGTTTCCCCGACAGATTGATGCACTCCTTTGGCTTTCTCTCTGCGTTTCTAACCGTTGCTGTCCTTAATCCAAATCCGCAAACACCAAAGGCTAGTTCAGTAAACATCTCGTAAGTCCTTTCTTAGTCGAAACGCACATACACGACCAAGGCGATGTTACTTTATTAATCTCGTCCTCGGTCTGCGGTCCTCTCTTTGGGTTTATGGTGAATCCGAATCTCGTGCTCAAGGTGAGTGGAAATCGCACTGAGATCTTTAGCCGAATGAAGTTTATCCTAATAAATCAGTCCGTAGCTGTTCATACACCGTCAACTGTAGTACTCCAGTCAGTCTGTCAACACAAGGAAAGCGTTTATTTCCCACATTTGCCTTATACTGGTTCCAATATGTACAGTAGTGCCTTCTATGGTACCCTCTTCCTTATCCTGAAGCACTCTAAACACTTGTTTGCTTGTTAGCTGGACTCATCTTGGTTCCTTTACTCTGGGATGAAAACGGATTAGTGGGGTATTCCGTGTTCAGGTGGAACGCACTGACAGCGATAATCAGTCGGTGAACTTATGCTCTTTCGGACACCATCTCGAACTGAACATTTCAACACAGAGATCGGTAGATTGTCACAGGTAGATCACCCTGTGCAGCTCAACGTACGCACATTGATCATGTTGATGTCGGTTGTTGGTTGTTATCCCTTCTCAGCGACTGCCGCACAGTTCAGCATAATCGTCTTTATTCACATCGTCGTTATTTGTACCAGCCCCAGTTTCTACATGTTGGTTAATATAAAATGGACAGTTAGAAATTAAAATTGTAACCTGTAGAAAACACTTGTCAATCTGCAGTGACAGTCAAACCACTCGGGCCATAGTTGCACCGTGATCCAGACAAACATTAGGCAAACATCTCATCAACTCTACGAACTTACTGAAGGAAGCTTATGAACAAACTTCAGTGGATCTCAAGGACACTGAATTAGTTATTCATTTTCATGAGCTGAAACGCAAACTGACGAAAGGTCTGCGTAAAGACCGTGAAATGTGCATGACCGGGCGAGCTACGGATTGGTGATTTTCTAAAAAACGAAGCAGTCGAATGTTATGCTCGGTTATTCGTGATTTTACTGGGTGTCGACAAGAAGTTAGTGAGAATGCGCCAATTAGCAGCTTGTCGTGACGGTTGAGTACTTTACGGATCAGCTCAGCCGACGTGAGCTAGTAGACTCAGTCGTGGACGATGGGGATAATGATGTTAATTGTGGCATCCCAAACAACTGTTTGTTGGATAGCGGAATTAGTTTGGAGTTAAACTCATTACCTTTTGATATCTGCTGTATCTCAGAGACTAGAATCAAAGACAGTAGTCAACGTATGGAACTAATAGCACCCTCATTGTCTGCTCGATACTGGTTATACATTTCGGGCGACTCCACAGCAGCTGTCACGGGTTAGGTTAAAGTAGGTATAGTCCTTGGAACGACGATCGCAGTCTCATTGATAGATTGGATTCCTGTTAACAGTAGACTACGCCGTCCACTCTGCAGGTTCAGTTGAGACTAGCTCTAGACGCAAGACCTTCAGAACTCTTTTCGTTATGTCTGCTTACGCTCCTATTGACTGTAGTGACGTCGGCGTCAAGGATGCATTTTACTCGGATCTGGCCGCTCTTCTTCGGTCGACACATGGCTCTGATATAATCGTTCTGGCCGGAGATATAAATGCCCAGGCGAGTCGCCGAATCTCGTTTAGGTGGCAGTTTTAAGATAATGTCACATCGGTCAGATAATGGCGAGCGATTGTTGCGGCTGTGCGCTGAGCATAAGGTATTTTTGGCCGGCACTAGTTTTAGGCATCGTTCACGTCATTGCTATACTTGGCGCCCGCCTGCTCCGAATCAGGCCTGGTCTCATATAGATCCCACAGCCGGTAGTTATGAGTGGCGGGGCTCCATTCAGCACTGTCGTCCTTATTGGAGCACATGCTTGGATTCAGATCATGCACTGGTATGTTTTCGTTTTGTTCTTACTTTTCCTGGGCAACAACCCCACTAACAGCAACGACTGGCTGTTGAGAAATTGGCTTTACCATCGGTAAAGCATAAGTACCAAGTCAGCTCAGAAAGCTGCCTTAGTGGTACGCACTCCGAAGATCCTAACAGCTGTTGGACTCAAATATCAAAGGCCATTCAAAAAGCAGGTACGACAAAAGGGGACATGAGCTAAACAAACATTGGATTTCAGAGAATTCTTTGCAGTTTTTAGAAGCCAGACGGAAGGTTCCTCCTGGTATTTCACATAATTAGCCCAGAAGAGATATCTGTAGGAAGCTAGAACGCAGCCTGAAGGCTAATCGTGAGGCTTGGTTAATGGAAAAGTCGAGGAAATGGAAACCGCTTTTGCCCCAGGAAACACCGTCAAACTCTTTAAGCTGATCCTAGGCGACCGTCTGTTAGTGAAGCTATCAGCGAGACAGATGGCACACTAATCTATAATAAGTCTAGAAGGTTGGAGCGTTGGGCGGAACACTTTGAAAGTTAATTTAATTGGCCTGTTTCTACCGTGCTGCCACTACCAATTTGTGATGTAACGCCCTGGTCAATATATTTGGAACCATCCACGGAGACTGAGGTTCGCAGTTGCATCTCGGCTCTCAAACGTAACAAGGCTGCTGGGCAACAGAGACCATCCCTCCGCGCTGGGGTCACTCGGTAATAGTTCCTATGTTCAAGAAAGGTTTCAGGAGCTCTTGTGAAAACCATAGGGGAATTAGTTGGACCCTAGTCATTTCAAGGGTTCTGGTATCCATCATACTTCGTCGACTCACTACAGCTCGTGAGATAAACATTAGAAAAGAACAGGCAAGGTGTCGCCCTGAGCGAGGTTGTATAGAGCACATTTTTGCCCTCCGTCAAATTTCGCAGCAGCGTCATGTGTACTGTCAGCCAACAATCATAGTATTCCTCAGCCATAAAGGTGCATTCGATTCCGTGGATCGATCTATACTTTTAGAGTCACTTAAACGCAGGAGTGTACCTACTAAGCATGTGAACAAACTGTCGGCGCTTTATTCCCATATTTCTATTCAGATTAGGGTTTACGGTGAATTATCTGACAGTTTCAGTACCGAGAGCGGCATTCGTTAAGACTGTCCCCTTTCACCATTTTTGTTCAATTTTGTCATGGACGAAATGATGATGGACTGTTTGCGGCACTCGAATGATGTCGGTGTGGACCTCCCACCTGGTGAAAGACTGACTGATCTTGATTATGCTGACGATAAGGTGTTGCTGTTTGACAACTTTCAGGCTGCGCAAGCAATGCTAAACGCTATTTCACGTTCTACTATGTACTTCGGAATGTGCTTTTTAGCCTCGAAATGCAAAATGTGTCTGCAAGGTTGTCGTGATTATTTAGGTTTAATGTTAGATAATGAAATCATGGAGGTTGTTGACCGGTTTGTATATCTGAGAAGCTGCATAAGCGGCGGCGTCGGAGGTGTATGGAATGAAATAGAGGTGCGTATTTCTAAGGCTGGGGGGGTTGTTTACTAATCTGATGCACTTATGGCGACAGAAAGATATCTCTCTGAAGCTTAAGGGTCGCATATATCAGACAATAGTGAGGGCTATAGTACTTTACGGCAGCGAAATCTGGCCGCTCAGGGTAGAAGACGTGAACCGTCTTCAGGCATTCGACCGTCGATGTCTGCGTTCAATTGTTCGGATCGGGTGGCACCAACGAGTAAACAACGTGGAGGTTAGGAAGCGGGTGTTTGGCACTGATTGTCATCATCATCATCACAGCCATGAGCCTGACCAGGATACAGGTACGCCATTGACTGCGACACATCCCCATCTCGGATAGCGTCTCTAACCAACGGTTTGAGTGATCACGAGGACCCCATCCAGGCAGGCGACACCTGCCCACTTTGCTCAACGGAGCAGTCAAGGTCTTCATATTTCGTGACCACGTTGTTGCTTGACTACCACGCGGTTTTACCCAATTGTTGGTGGTCTCAGTATATAATGCCCGGTACGGTAAACGCTCAGCTGGCATACGGAGGACATGACCCAACCATCTCAAGCTGTGCAACGTAATTAGTTGACCAATTGATCGCGCATCCCGAGCATTCCGGAATACGCGCCGGCGAACGGCCACATTGCTCACGCAATCAGTCCACTTAATATGGGCCAATTGGCGGAGACAACGATTGTCAAACGAGTTCTTTTATTCAGTCACTATATTTGCGCAGACTTAGGTGGTTAGGCCATGTACTAGGGATGTCATCTAATCGCTTGTCACACCGAGCACTGTGTACCGACGCTTCGACCGATTAGCGTAAGGCGCGAGGTGGACAGATGTTGACTTGGCGTAAACAAATGAAATCGTTCACGAATGGGTTGGTAACTGTAGATCGTGATCGTCTTCCGAGCTGAGGCTCTCGCGACTCGCAGAGTCGGTAGCTTGAGACGTTAGGTCGGATGGCGGCTAACCGAGCTCAGTGGCGTGAATGTTGTCGTTGTTTGTCCGAGTTGTCTGCGAAGTGAGTGCACTTAATGACGCGGGGCAGTGGAAGCCGTGAGGAAGCTGTCTTGTTGATGACGCGTTACTTTCACTCACAGCTGGGTTGTTTGTTTGCAAGGCTTAGACGCCTTGATGTTATATGTTTGAATATTGGCGTGGCTGTTTTTAGTAGTTAGGTCTATTCGCCTCTTCTTTTTTACTCTCTTTCCGTATAGGTTTTTCTTTCTTCCGTTCTTTTCCCTCGTGGTTGTGTGGCAGTTAAGCATCAGTGTAAACCACTGATGTATTGCTGTCTATGATGATGAAGATGATTGGAGTTCGTGCTGTAAAGACACTACGAAAGTATAGTACTTGGTTAACTTTCTTCATCCATTTTTGGCTTTTAAACAGTTGTGGTAATAACCTGTCTGAAATGATCGCACGGTTTGACTCTGCTTATGAGACTGTACGAGTGCATTGTGTTTAGTGCTTGTCAGAGTTCATTCCCATCTGCAAAGTGACAGTTGAACGCCATGTGGTAACCTCGGATGTTAACCTGGTTCCTGTCGCTCTCAGGATACTTGGTCTCACACTGCAAGGACTCTGGAGCATGAAAGCAAAATTGCGAAAAACTAGTAGGTTCTCGTTCTAATCGTGTTCTTGCCTTTCAACAGAGTTTAATGTATCGCCACTCTATTCCCGCCAACAGTCGTGGTATTTGTCTCTACGGTTAGGTTTATCCTGCCTTTAGAAGTATTCTTAGACTGCAGGGCGGTTTTTGGTTTGGTATTGCGTCATGTTATCTGAGACTGTCGCTTTCGTAAAAGAGTCACGTTCGGATGTGCTAATTTGCCAAAACCTCCTTATACTGGTTTATTAGTGCAAAGTAACTGTTTAGTACCTCCCCATTGTCAAATGACGTAGGTATACGGTAGATATTATGGAGGTAGTATTCAAAAGTGCTGGGGATCTCGGGATAGACCTCTTATTGTCCTGTAAACTGAAGGATGCTGTCTATGCAGACGACGTTGCTTTATCTTATTCCCTTGTGAGTCATCCTCGTAATCTTTCTCAAGTTTGAGACGTACCCATGGGTACTGTGACTAGGATGGCCGTTCGCCCTGGTAATGGTCTGCGGAGTAGTAGACCAATAATAAAGTGTACACGTTTAGGGAAGAAGCAGAGGAGAAGGACCGACAAAACAATGGAGTTTCATGAGAAAGAAGTTTGCAATCTTGCGGATACCAGCTGGCCACTGATTGTAGTACAGCACCATGCCAAGGTTTGCTTTCATCCGACAATTTGGATGGTTGCGAATAACTCAACAAGGTAGACGGCGCTTACGAGCCTTACCCATCGGGACAGTCAAGGTTAACACAACCCGCGAACACGCTATCGTCTGACTGCCTTGCGGTTTCTCCAACCGTCAGCAGTCACACTAAACAATGAGCGATGAGGCAGATGTCCCGCAATATCTGACTGCATTTCCGTCATCTTAGTCACCGATTGCGAGCTTGCACATTTTCAAAATACGCGCTAGCAGTCTATCGTGTTGTTCACCCTGTCAACCCTTGTGCTACACTAAATGGTGAATACAGCGGTGGTCAGATATCGAGGATCTAGATGTATCTTCACACGAATGGGTCAGACCTCTGATATATAAAGCAAAACTGAAGTTCCACACGCACGAATACCTCGTCTGCAAAAGTGCGGGCTGATGAATTGACACCAATCGGGTAAGTGACAGGATCAGCGGTTTCAAGCTTTTTGCTTGCATAACGGTGTCAATCAGTGCCACCCCAACCCTTCAAAACAACACTGCACACTTTGAAGGGGCAAAGTGGATACCATGCTGGCCGGTCATATTTAATTAGTACAGCATGATCCCCATGTCCATTGCAGAGGAACTAAGGCACTGCCGTCCGCAGGTTCGACTTCACTCACCGTACTATCTGGCAGAGGCTCCACTGCGAAGTACTCAATGCTTCCGAGTGCTCGCTTCAAAACATTATGCATAACAAAGTTGAAAAGGATGGAGAGGTCGGACATCCCAATTGAAGGCTGTTTGAGGCAGAGAATGTTTGGGATAGCTGCCCACAAATGTGTACTCTTCACTCAAAAGAGGCATATAACATTCAATATAGTGGTGTAATTCACTGGGATTCCTCTGCAAAGGGACATCTCCAGAGAGCGTATCGGACAACCAAGTCATAACAATCCTTTTCAGTTTTTAGCCACGCCAATGGGTGCTGTGGATCGGGTTGCTGTTGGTCTTGACAGTCCTCCATGAAGTAGCAAGATATTAAAGAAATACAGAGGTATAGCGAAGAAAAATAAGTGAACAGACAGAACAGTTGTGCTTCACGACAGAGAAGAGTCAACAAGTTTGCGGATATCTGCTCGCTGTTGAATGCAACACTGCCATATACGGGGGTGTTTCCAAACAACGCTGGGGATAGTTGTGAACTCTTCAACCAGGTTGACCACAGCCACCAGCTTGGCTCAGCGAGACGATTAAGACTTACATAGCCGATGATCACGTCATCACCTGACCGTCTTGCGGTTTCTTCTAGCCGTCAGCAGCCACGGCCATTGACTGAGAAGAAAACTACCGATAATCCGTTGTGTGTTACAAAGTAAGTGGATAGTTGGTGCACCTGCAGCCAGCCCGGAACTCCCCTTGTTTTCCTCGTATCTGTTTGTTTGTGTTTCACAAGTCACCGCATCCTGAGACCCATGAACAGTTTGGACGTGATAACAGCAAGACTATTATCTATGCGTCTATCATATGGTGTCCTGACACCTTTGCATGGGAATGGAAATGACTGTTGATAATTGTCAGTTGCGAGAAACTTTCTCGGAGGAATGTGGTCAATTCAGACAACAATTTTCCACCACCATTTTTGGAAAGAGCTGGAGAAAGATGATATAGACCTGGGGCTTCATTACATTCCAGTAGTTTAAGCTCCAAACCATTTCCATTTCTGATGAATGATCGTTTACAATGTCATAAATAACCGAACTATTTCTGTCGTTCACAGTCGATTGAGCTGAGTGAGACCATTTGAAGTGGTTCTTGAAATGCCCACCTCATCTGTCAGCTCGCATTAACAGGCTCTAAATTCGTATACCACCGTTATCTCATTCAGTTACACTTACTCCTTTTCGATGGTCAGTACAGTCACAAATGAGGAAACACAGCACTCTGCTAGCCACCGACAAAACGTCTTTTCCTTCTTTTGGTTTGGTAGAATAAATGAGCCCAGGCTTTCTGTAAGTCTTCGTCTTAGCTGATGGCGGATTTTGTTGTATTTGAATTTGGCGAAGATCGATCGGTGACTGTTCCTATGTTCTAGTTAATCAACAAGCATGTTTCTGTTTTGCATGCGGCGCTTCTTCAGTAGTGTCTGGCTCACCTCATCAATGAGGTGGGATAGTTTAGAAGACGTTACTAAAAAAGTTACAAACTAATAAATGATGAGTAAGCACAAGATCTGGAAATGGTACGAATGCAAGTACACCATTGGCTGCGGCACATCTCGGATAGCATTTCTCTCCGGCGATTTGGGCGATCGTGAAAACCATAGCCAGGCATTCCACCTCTGTCCACCTTACTCAGCAAAACGACGAGACTGGACCTTGAGGCGGTAGTACGGCTTGCGCATCTTGATGGCCTATTGGGCTAAACTGTACGATGTGACGATCACACCAACAGTCACTCATACCAGACAGCTCAGTGAATAGAGGTCTGACAAACCATAATCTCCTTGTCCTTCAGGTTGAAGATCCGGAAAAAGTTGTCATCTTTTTCTGAAGAAAGTACTAGTTTTGATACAGTGCCACCCATCTGCTTTTGAGCTAAAGTTTTTGATTAGGAATCCTAATCGTTCTCATATCTAGACCTGGGCTTCCTCGCAATATTTCAGCCCACATACGACCGTACGTACTCACAACGCCAGCGGTTCTATACTGTATTGATCGTCTCGCATTGTAAACCGTGTCATCGTATCTGTTGTTTACAGCAAGATAAATAGGTGCAAACATAACCCTCTCGCTGTCCTATCATATTTACCTCACAGGCTCATCCCACCCCCATTTCTGCTAATCACTCTATATGTCCCACAACAGATATAGCTAATCCTAGTAGCGCTGTATCGGTAAGTCCCAGCTCTTATCATTCAGCCACAGGCCTCCCTCGCCTCTTGCGTAGACCTCGAATACGAATTAATTTATGTGCTTTCAACGTTCGCACTCTAAAACAGATAGTTAAACAAGCCGCCCTTGCTCGAACACTGTACTCGTTGAATGTCAGTGACTGTTATATTTGGGAGACTAGAATCAAGGACAGTACTCAGTGTATGGTACTAACAGCACCCGCACTGTCTGCCCGATACTGGTTATACGCTTCCGGTGACTCCACGACCACCACCACCGGTCAGGCTGGGTTGCATCCAGTCCTCAACACGACAGCCGCATGCGAATTAATAGATTGGATTCCTGTCAGCAGCTGACTTTGTGAAGTTCGCTTGGTAGGTTGCATTGAGGCCAGTTCTAGTCGTAAAATCTTCATAAATCTTCTCATTGTTTCTGCTTATGTTCCAGCTGTTTAGTGACGTCAGTATCAGGAACGTTTTTTCTCTCGAATTTGGCCACGTGGTTCTTAGGAAGTCATTTTGGTCAGAGATTTGAACGTCCAGGTAGGCCGCTATGGTGAGACCAAGTCTTGTTTAGGTGGTAAGTTGAGGATACCATTACAACGCTCGGATACTGGCGGGTGGTTGTTGCAACTGTATGCTGAGCATAAGCTGTTCTTAGCCGCCACTAGTCTTAAACATCGTGCGCTTCATTTTTACACTTAGCGTCCCCTATATCTCCGAATCAGGCGTGGTCTCAGATAGACCGCATAGCTATTAATTATAGATGGCGGGGCTTCATTCAGGACTTTCGTTCTTATTGGAACACCTACTTATACTCAAATCGTGTATTGGTATTTTTATTGGGCAACGACCCCCATCGATAACAGCGGCTGGCTGTTGAGAAACTGGCTGTGCAGTCGGTAAAGCATAAGTACCAAACTAGCCTAGAAAACAGGCTCACCGGTTCTGACTCCGAAGATCCTAATAGCTGCTGGGCCCAAATCTCAAAGGCAGTTTATGAAGCAGATACTGTGGCATGCGGCACAGAGGTACGTCGGTTAAACGAACGTTGGATATGGGAGAAATTCCTGGAGTTGTTGGAATCCAGACGGAACATTCTTCTTGGTAGTTCACTTAACAAGTTTGGGATGGATATCCGTAAGAAGCTGAAACATAGCGTGATCGCTGATTGTGAGGCTTGGTTAGTAGGAACGTAAAAGAAGCAGAAAACTCTTGTCTCGCGGAATATCTTCAGAATGTTCAAGCCTAGTGCTGGTGGTCCACGGTGACCGTCTGTCAGTGAAGCTGTCAGCGAGGTAGATGACACTCATCCGTAATACGTCCAAAAGGTTAGGACGTTGGACGGAACACTTTGAGGGTCTGTTTATCTGGTCTCCTGCTTCCACTGTACTGCCGCCAAAAACTTGTAATGTACCATCATGGTCGATAAATTTAAGACCGTCCATTAAGACTGAGGTTCACAATTGCATTTCTTTTCTCAAACAATGGGACTGCTGCCGGTATTTTTCAAACAAAGTGAGAAGGTCGAACAGTTGCAGTATTTCTCGACTATAAAGGTGCGTTCGACTTGGTGGGCCGATCTGCACTTTAGGTGTGCACCGACATATTGTCGGTGCTTTATTCCAGTACTTCAACTCAAGTTAGGATTTACGGTGAACTGTCTAACAGTTTCTGCACCAGGTGTGGCATACGCCACGGGTGTTCATTGTCAACATTCTTGTTTCCTTTTCTCATAGGCGAAATGACGAAGGATTGTTTGTGGCTCTCACAGGATGCCAGCGTGGACGTCCTGCTTAGTGAGAGACTGACTGATCCTGATTATGCTCTTGAAGGAATACGCTGGCTTGTCCACGGTATATTAATGCGCTTGATAGAAGTCGGATTCTGCTCCTAACAGTAAACATGGAAAATCTTGGTCCCGAAAATAACGCGACCGTCCCTGTTAATTGCTCCCAAGAGAAACCAGAATGCGGATGCAAAAAGCAACTTTATTCCGCTCCAACGACGTGTGCGACAAGAACGAAATTACAAGGTGTATATGTGGTTTATAGTGGCCTACAAGCACTTTCGAATCAGAAAGTCGAAGGACGGTCACCAAAAATAGTAGTTAAGGTCACCAAGCCACCAATTCGTATAGGGGAATAGACTGAACAGGTAAAAAAATTAGAAAAGTTTACTTCTCGACTGTTAACAATTTTTCCTTACATTCTTGTGGGATACTTGTGCTTACTGTCGTGGAAATGTAACGTCGGTTCTGCCGAATGTTCAGTTTTGGTAGGTCGTTCTTTCTTCAGGTCAAAAGCATCCAGCAATATATTGAGTTGTGCGGTTGGTCCTACCTGGTCGCCCAGTTCATTTCCGCGGTTTCGGTGAATCCGGTTTGCGTGCCGCATACGTGGCTTCGCCGATTTTCACTTCATAGATGACGATTATTCCTCTTCCACCTTCGCGGTCCATGTAACATGCGAACCGACTCGCCGATTGTAAAGTACCGTGCACGATCTCCGTGTCTTCGATTGTACTGTCATTCCATTCCTCCAATGAGTCCTTCCCTCCTGTTTGGATACGGAGTTATGATATCAAAGGCATTTCTCAGTTTCCTATTGAACATGCAGTCTGCCGACGACTTACCATCTGGAACGTTCAGATTTGGGGTTTTCCGGTAATTGATCAAGAAAGTCTGTAAAACATAATTTAGGGACCTTATCCCCTGGCCTTCAACATCGCTCGCTTCAGAGTGTCGACAAACCTTTGAGCTTGTCCTTTTAACTGGGGGTGGTAAACTGGAGGT
The DNA here is from genome assembly GCA_013368495.1 of Paragonimus heterotremus. Lineage (NCBI taxonomy): Eukaryota > Metazoa > Platyhelminthes > Trematoda > Plagiorchiida > Troglotrematidae > Paragonimus > Paragonimus heterotremus. Next base: position 26,246 of record LUCH01017662.1, read on the forward strand.
CACATGTGTTGGATACGTAGTCGTTGATAGTAGTTTTCAAAGTTAGAAAAGTTGAGCTGAGAACCGTTGTCTCTGACCAACGTCTCTGGCAATCGGAAACATCTGAAGAGTTCCGATAGCTTATGTATGGTGCTGTCTATATTCGGCTGTCGTAGGTTGTGAACTTTCGGTTACTTGGTGTAAGCGTCGACAATCACCAGGTACGTTTTCTCATTGAGTGTTCCGACAAAGTCTATGTGAAGCCTTTGTCAGGGTCTTTGAATTGATAGTCAAATGTGCAGTTCACAGTTCACGGAGTTTTTTGCAGCCAGACAACAAGATGTAAATTTTTTGCAATGTTTCTCGATTTGCTTATCCATTCGTGACCACCAGGCAAAACTGCGCTCCAAGAACTTCATTCGGTTGATCTATGGGTGCCCACTGTGGAATTGCTTAAGCATCTACCGTTGTGGAGCTTCCGGGACTGCTGCTTTATCGGCAAAAATGACGCATCCGTTTACGATTGTAAACGCTCCTCGACGACAGAAGTATTCCCTTAAACCGCCACTGAGGTTTGTGTGTGGCCAAGTTGTGCGGGTGAACGTCATTATTTGCCTCAAAATTGGGTCCACTTTGGTCGCCTCCTTGATCGTCTCTGCTGCCGACGGAGATTCAGACACATCAGCTATGGAAAGTAGTTTGTTTTGTGGTTCTGTTCTCAGCTTCCTTGTGATAGCTGTTCAGCGATGATCAATTTCCCAGGCCATACGTCATTTGTGGTCACAACAACGTTACAGTTTGCCCAGTCGATGGTTTGCTTTACGGTGATCGTGAATTTTACCGTTGTTTTTGGGCTTAAGTAGTCTCATTTTGTTCTTAGGAATCAGTGTGTTGCACGGCAACATGCTCATATTGCATGTTTTCAAGTAATATTTTGTACGTTTGTAGCTCAACTTACATTCGCTACAATCTTTTCTACAGTATAACTTTCTAAACGTTTGGAACCGAGGTTGTCGACTGTTACCCAACAACTTAATTTGTTATCATCGTAACTTCATCCGTTGGAGTTGTCTCGAGTGGATTTACAGGCATGTCGTTAGGTACAAAATCATATGTACTTCGTCGTCGTAATCACACCAGAGTGCGCCCCTAGTACCCAGTGTGCGTTGACGCAGTTTGCAGTAGTTCGTATTCAGTAACAAATTTGTTGACTTCATTTCCATAGAATCCAATTGTTTTCCTTTTTCTCCTCCAATCATCCCTTATCATTACTCTTATTACTATCTTAACAGTAATAACAATAATAATCTTCTACTTGGTCGATCGTTGTCAGGCCCAACGGCAACCCTTATGATAATATCCACAGGTAAGGTTCGAAGATGAAAATACTAATGGTGATGATGATGATGAGGATGATGGTAATAGTGAGCAAACACGGATATACCGCTTTTGATGAAGACGGTAGTGATTGTCGTGTCAATCAGCCAATTTTTCAGCGTAGTTCGATCGCCTTCCATATCTGTCTAAATAATCTTATTCGACCAACACAAACAGGTTCTTTGTGCCACAGTTACGTTCGTCTTATACCTATGGGTTTCAGCGCTATACAAACCTAATGTTTTATCGAACTGACTTTACTTGGAGCTTATGCCTATGTAACAGTTCGTCGACAGTTTCTGTTATTTGTTCATCTAAAGAAGTTAGTTTTGTTAAAGTTTCAATTTGATGAATACCATTTAGATGTCACTCAAAAATTCCGGTAGAATTTCCAAATCGACCATCACTTGTTCTTTTGTGTACATCTCTTTTCACTCTTTTGTCGTCTTTCTGTCTTGCTTTCAGTATTTCAGCTCACTTTTACACTTTCCGACAGATTCACATTGTTTTTGTCTTATCTGTCAAAACTTTGGTGACCTGATGAGCACATGTGCAAGCACCCAAGCATCTGTGCACTGGTTGCGTTACTCAACTATGCATACTGCTCGCATCTCCGGAAGGAAAGGGAGAGTGAGATTGTTCACATAGGGTTGCCTCGATGTGTCGGCCACCACTCACTGTTTGTTGTCTGGATTGCGTGTACGCGAGTGTATGTTTTGTGCATTCACTCATCCATTGGCCTTATAAATCGGACTGCATCATTTTTTCTCATATGATCAGACTCAAGTCATCTAATCCGATCGCAAACATTACGACCACGCAGACGAGCGTTTGTTGCGGACGATTCAGAGGATGAAGATGATACAACTAACGTCAGACCCAGAAACGGCGATACAGAGGTCGACATTGAAGATCATGAGATCACTTCCATCTCTGTGAGTATAGTGTGATGTGG
>LUCH01017663.1:0-28553 GCA_013368495.1 Paragonimus heterotremus
TGAGGTGGGGATCCAAAGGGTGAAGATGGGCAAGCGATAAATAGAAAAACTTGCTGATAACTACCGATAATCAAACTTAACGGCAGTGGCGGTCCGTATGTGAGAAAGCAAACAACACTCGTCCCGCACACTTACGGGGATTCCGTTTGCACCACAAACCCTCTTGTACATGCCGGTTGAATAGCTACCGATTAGATCGAGATAGTGACCTAAGGAGCTTTTCAGCAAAATGTTTTCTAAACGATAGATAAGAAGTAAAGTTAAGTAGCCATACCTTTTGGTGAGCCCGGAGACTTCATGAGCCGAGATGACTTGCCTCCTAAGACACGGTGACAATGCCTGGAGCAAACGCGATAATGACTCTGATGCACAAGTCTCTGGTTTGCCGTTTAGTTGTTAGTTCCACTGTTCGTCTATGTGCATCCTTTATATACATGGTGGTCGACCGGGAAGTATTACCGAGGACATGACTTCTGAGAATGTTCAGTGGTGAATCCCGCCTTAATCTCCATTCGCAGATCTTCAGAATATCCTCCTGGAGGACATTCGAGTCCGATGCCTTTCCTACCATCTTTGCCATCTGCATACAGGTAGCAGGGACTGACCAAGTTGTCGGTCAAGCCATTTATACATACTAGGAATAGCAGAAGGACGAGGATTGACCCCTGAGGTACTCCAATTAACGCAGAACATTTGTCCGACGGTAGTCCTCCTACACTCAATCCATGCGACCTTCCAGCTCGAAACATTTGAATCCACCAATAGATTTTAATGGATATTCCAGCTTATCATTGCTTCCGGCCAAAAATCCCTCAGTTGGCAGAATGGAAAGCCTTCTGTAAATATTAGTAACATGCCTGGACCACTTCTCTATTCAGCTTCTCTTCGACAGTGTCTAAAACGACAGCGGACTGATAAGACAAGATCTACCTTTTAGAAAGTCATGGTGAGGAATTTTGAAAAATTTCCGCCCGCAGATAAATCGGTTGATCCACTCTCGTAATATGCTTTCGAAGATTTTGCTAACGACACTAGTCAGGTTTGCTGGTCTGTAATTTCCGATCCCTGGTCGGTTACCATCTTTGAAGATGGGAATTAAAGTGGCTTTTTCCAGTTCTTTCGCAACTATATCTGTTTCTAAGCTGAAATTGAACAGCTCGGCAAAAGGCGACGCCGGCAATTTGGCCATAGATTATGGGATAGCCGGATGAATGTGGTCCAGTTCTCCGGACATTGAGCTGTTTAGCTAGCATATTGTTCGCTCAACTTCATGGGGTGCAGAGTCCTGGTCCGCCATGGCTACACCCACGGTGTTAGAGTGAGGCTCAGGCAATCCATTGCCTGGGTAGTAAACGTTTTGAAACTGTGACATGAACTCATCCGCCATGCTTTTGTCAGTCGATATAACCTCTCCTTCATAGGAAAGCGAGATCCCAATTTCCTTTATTGGAGAGGACCTTGATGGAACATAACCTTAAAACCTCTTGGGGTACCGTGTGATATCACTTGATAGGTTGAGCCCGTAGGCCCGACGAGCATTCCTTACTACCTTGGTTGCTTCATTTCGAGTTCTGTATAGCATGAAGTTTTTGAAACTCTTTTTGATGAATACACGCCTTCCAAGCCACATACTTGCGCTTTAAAGCCTACTTGACTCTCGACCCCATCCTCCTACTTGTTTCTGAAGGACGTTCCTATCTGTCAGCGTAGTTTGTCCACAAACTACCGACGTCCTGTATGGAAACTTTCAGGTCGCAGGCCATTCTATCAGCTTCCAATATCAGTTTTGGGTGGTTGATTTGGTGTGAAAGTTGTATGTTGTATGTTCGTTTAACTAGCAGATAAATTTGGGGTGATGAATGAATCGCCATGTAATAACTTTTTCCGAATGGTGCTGCAGACAACACGTTAGTGACGTCACTGTTGTGACGGTTGATGATTCAATCTAACACCGAAGCAATCCGACCAGGTCGGGATTTCGTAGCCACCCTAACATGCTACGCGAATTGGAAATTGTTCACTAGTTTAAGCAACTTCTAATCAAAACTTCTATCACTAGAAGATCGCAATCATCATTTGATTTTAGGAGCATCAAACCCCCCAGCATGCAATAGTCTGATTGGCAAACGGACTGAAGTGGTTTCGGCGACGCTTCATCTTTCTTTGGTTGCGCAACCGGACTTCGAGACGTCTCGAAAACTGTCAGTGAGGAGTTGAAATCGGAAAATCCACCTTCCCCCATTCCATACGTTACACCGGAAGGCTTGACCATATACGTCTGTATTGCACTACCTACAATACGCGAGTATGTTCAAATGGCCAGCTTGTCATCGGAGGTGTAAGCTAAAGCACTAAGCGCGTGTTAAAAGCACTACACAAACGATCCAGTTTCTGTTTTTTAGAATGAAAATAAGGCACAAGGGAGCCTTTGTGCTGCCAAACCCCTCTATGCTGCACTACCTGCCACACTTTGTCAATTATGTAAAAGAACATGTGGAATGGTCTCCGGCCACACCATATCCAGGCCCACTTTGACGACGATCACATTATCGCTGTGAACTACATCACATGAAAGGCTGCTCAATGCACTTATTATCCGATGGTTGAAGAAGTTTGTTCGTAAGTCTAAACGAGCCCTGTTTTTCGTCAGTCAGAGACTATGACCTCTGGTGTTGGCTTCTTGACCCACTTGTTCAAACAATTCTATAGCCTTTACTCCGCTTGTGTCTTTCAGAATTCTGAAGATCTCAACAAGATGACCTCTCATCCTTCTCCCTGCCATATGACACGGTCTTAGCTGTCTTAATCAGTCCTGGTAAGTTTTGTTCCTAAGCCCCACTGTCATTGGATTTACATGTTGCTGTATACGCTCAATTCACTGGATATCCCTACGTAAATAAGGTGCCCACGCTTGCACGTGGTATTCCAGATAAAGCGGAACTATGGTTTCGCATGGCGGTACAAATATTTCCGGTTCCCTGCTAGACAAGCATCTTGAGTCTACACAACTCGACATGGGCTCTTTGTGCAACCACTGAGCATTCAGCTAAAGGCTTAAAGTCGTTTTTGTTTAGCAATTCCGTGTCTCGGGCATTTTCTGCGTATTCAATGGTGAAAGGATACTAGGGGCTGGATACTTCCAGAGGTCCGGAGCTTCTGATTACGAATCAGCATTCGGCGGCATCTAGCGGATGACGCCACCTAAGGGATCGTTCTGCTACTGCTTTGAGATCCCGCGTTAAGGCAGCTCAGTTGGCTGACCCCGCTATCTCAACATCATCTGCAAATACGAATCACGGGTTACTAAGTTTAGTCACTAGATCGTTGATGAATCCTAAAAGGATACTTGAGAAACACCACTATGGGCTGTGCTTTTAACTTTCACGTCAAAAACCCTGTCATACAAAAATTTCTTCAGTCAGCTAGTCAGTTAGTTTGGGATATAAATCCACGCCAACTTGCGGAGAAGACAACAGTTAATTACCAATTCGAGGACTGCTTAAATCAAAGTAGCATGCCTCGGCTTTGCTGCTTCAGTCCAACCTCTTCGTGACTTCATCTATTAAGTACGAAAGACGGGATAGACAAGTTTTCCCTTTCCGGTGATCGTGTTTTACAGCACCAAGAAGGCGGTTTTCAAAAAGATATATTTAAACCTTCCCCGTGATTAATCTTTCAGCATTTTCCAACTGCACTTGTCAGGGTCGCTGGTCTTCAACCGTTTTGTTTATCTCGCGAACCTTCCTTATGAATAGCGATCACAGTGGCTATGCGCCGCTCACCCGGGATTCCCCCCTTCTGTAATGAATTTACCAGGAGCTACCATAGAGTATGACACAGAGTTGTCGCCAGCAGCTTGACTGTGCCGGAATGGATGCCATTTGCTCCCACAGACTTCGATGGATTAAGGGAACCTAGAACCTACCCATCCTCTTCCTCACTGAGAAGCACGTTGTTTGTTTTGCATTTAGGTCAAGACTCCACCAAGTTCAGTAGAATTTTGTTTACGTCACCCCTTCTATAAATCCTCTGGAAAAACTTATGAAGCAGCATGGATGCCTTCGTTTCATCAAGGGCTGGTCTGTTCTGTTTTGTCCAGAGAGCTTTTTCTTCTTGCCCACAAGCTCTTTCTGATTTGATGTACGATTACAACTACTTTGAAGCTATTTCCGACTTGTGTGCAAGGCCCGCTTCAAAGCGGTATCTTGCCGGACTCTGGGCCCTGCCATCCACGTTTCTACAAGCTCTATATATTAACTACTTAAAACGACCTTCGATTTTTATTTTTCCCAACACCTGTTTTCCCTTATAAGTTTCCTACGTACCATCAACCTCTACCAAGGCGGACGATTCCGAGCTGTTCGTTTTAATATGTGGTCAAAACCAACAAGCGCGCACAGGCTGAACTTGTATTGAGTAACGGGGCGTGTTGCTGTGTTGTTGACACCGTTTTACCTTTCGTTTGTGCAAATCGTGTGCATGATTTACTGGGCCTTTGGCCCTTGCCTGTTTCTTGATTACTTCTTTAGGACTGTTGCTGAATCCCCTACGCCCGAGAAACGCGGTTCCCCGGCGTCTTCACGTTGTTCCCAAAATTATTCCGTAGGTATTACGGACAATCAGAGAAAAGAACGAATGGCTTTCATGTTACACCGTGGTAGTAGGTCTGCAAGTTTGTCGGAGTTCTACAAGCCCCTTTTTGATGACTTCCCAATTACCTTCAAGTAGAACGTTCTCCTCTTTCTAAGCTCTAAACGTGCTCCGCGCCGCTGCTAAAGGCCGTGTCACACTCATTCGACCAGTTAATTCGGGGGAAGCCTTTTTGGTGCACGGGCTTTGAGGTTCAAAACATAATGATAGTACTTCTCAAGAAGGAACTCACTATTCGGCTTGACAATGCGCTGCTTATATTTTGTTACTGTCAGACATAACACGGATGGTGCCTGTCCGGGTGGAAACCGGGTAGACTTGAACATGCTGACCTGAAAAGTTAGAGTGCAACCAGCCCAGGAATATTTCTTCGCAAATACCCGCCCTGGCTGTTTCATCGTTCCAAGAGATTTTTGGAAGTTTGAATTCCCAAACAATCACTGAGTTTCCTTAACTTACCACTCTAGTAGCCAGCCTTGGGTCCAGCGCTCATACTCCTTTCGTGGTAGGTGCAGTCGTGAATGTGACCTTTTTAGCCCCGCTGTCCCCATCATTTTCCATGACAGGCGCCCAAATCACGGTTCAGTGGTCTAGCGAAAATCTCAGTTTCAAATCCGGGGCTGTATGAAAGTCCTGAGGCACGACTAGTGTGATCCGAAAGCTGATCATACCGCGTTTTCCGCCAGTGCGATCCGTTATAGTAGTGATCCAGAAGTGGGAGAGAAGAAAAATAAAGTCATAATTTTCCACAGCGGGTGAACGATTTCAGCGATTTCTTCACGGGTTCCAATTTGGAGGCTCATACCGCCCGGATTCAGCCAACCTGTCTATTTTAATATTCGATGGGCCTCTGTTTACCTGAAACGCATTAATTGAAAACACAGTGTACCACCGTTCTTGGGGGTTTCAGACAGTAAGAAAAACAGAGTAAAATACTGATTTAACAACTTCTTAAGTAGGTGGGAGCCTAATAACACTGTAGAACGGTCCCTAGGAGAGCAGCTATCAGCTTCTAATGAGAGGCTATTCTAGTGGTTGACACCCATGAAAGAAAAGAACTATTGCCCACAGAAGATCCAAAATTAAAGCTTGTAGAGCTCCTTGTTTTTGTCTCTTTGATTAGTATCAGCCAATAAGGTAGGGAAATACTGCACGAGTCCTGCGCTGAAGAAAGCGTATGTAGGGATTATTCACCGCGTTCTTCGAAATTCAAGTGGATAAAGATGAAGAATTTCACAGGGAGAATGCCGTAGGCCAAAGACCGCTTCGCGAACTGCTCGCTGGGAACTTTTAATGACGAGTATGTCCTGGAAGGCAGAGCCATGGTCGTATAATTTAGTTCAAAGTAGGAAAAAGATTGTTTCAACGTGTGTCTAGCTCTTTTTGTTGTGTACCTCTACGTTAGGGGCCACAACAATCGTTGCGGGCGACTTGGTCTACGAAATTACCATCCCGTTGGTGTAAAAGTTAAACCGAACATCCAATGTTGTTCTTGTTTTCTCAGTTGTGAATCTACAACCTTCTAAATTTCGGTCCTGTCGCATCGCAAACAAGCACACTGAGGAACCTGCGTCTGCGTGATGGGTGGTTTTTCAGATTTCAAGAAGGTCCTCTTTCACCTTCCATCGTTCTAGTGGGATAAGTTGAGCGATCTCAATCAGTCTTGATTGTTTGGATCCTTCGTACTCCATACCAGGCTAATGGCGAGGATTCGGACGTTTTGATGACCTTTTTGATGTCCCTTACGAGATATGGTGGTCGAGCTTGGGTACAGCATGCCACATGTGCGCAAACTGTGGCCGAACACAGCGGAGTAAACACCACCAGGCGTGGGTTATCGCCCACAATTTCAGCCAGTAGAACGCCTTTAAGCGCAGCAGCAGCACACTGAACAGACTAAGTAAACGCACCACTGACGGTAATACCCAAATTTCTTTCTTCTTCTTTCGTTGTTATTTCGGTTACTCACCCATATGCGTCCATTAGATACCTGGGGGTCGACTGGAGAGTGTTATCAGGGGGAATATGGCCTTTTAAGACGTCCACCGGTAATTCCCACTTCAGTGCCCATTAGCAGAGTTTCAGGGTGTCTTATTGGCGTGTCCGAGCCCGACCGACTCCCAACCAGCCTTGTATCAGTCACACATGGGTAACTGGCTGTTCACCGTGTGAGCAAAATAAGATGGTCCACCGTCTTCCGAATGTCTTACATCAGTCACTCAAACTTTTCTACATTACATCAGTCATGACTAACAGTATTTTGCTCTGGCGTAAATAAATTACATACTTTTCACTGAGAAAACTAATTGCATATTTACATGTTAACCAATTTTCAGTTTGTATTGGCATCAAGTAAAATGCGGCGCGTGTTTGCATTTGAACCGCCATTCTCAACTTGATCCGGCGTGTGCGATGGTTGATCGTTGTACCAGAAATTCCACTAGTTGTTCTCGCTTCAATATCCATCGTCTCACCAAGCTCAAACATGAGGAATTGTGTTGGCACAGGTCTTGGGAGGAAATGGCTGTTATCGGCAACTGTGTTCTACCAATTTATGTGTTGACAGGAGGCGCTGGCAAGTTCATACTTCAAAAGACAGTGATTTCACTTCAGCTAAACCGACTGCCAACATAAACCCAATTATGACTAACGTCATCTGTGATGATTCACAGACTACTTAAAGCATGTCATTTACGTCCAGAACCTGCATTATGTCTTCTGAGGAGTGTGTCAAGCAGAATGATAAGACAGGTTGGAACACGGGTGGTGATAACGAATACTTTTATACGGTGAAGTTAAACGTCAGAGAACTCATTAACAGCCGTCAGCGCAGTAAGAAGGACAGAAGGACAAGGGTGGAGGTGGCGATTCAAGCCAACGTGTCGCTGACAGAAATCGGCGTATTACTTTGTAAGTTCGAGTGAGTGTTGACCGAGTTGCCAATGGATGTACAGATATTCTTGGTAACTCCAGGTCTATGCGAGTCTACGGAGATGAATAATTTCGTTTCCGTGTGAAGTGACGCATTTAACAGATGATCTGAGGGTGATGAGATGAACGGTTCACGTGCGTCCATATGCAGCTGCATACTGGTGGAGTGATGTTCAAAAGGTCTCGTTGACAGCTGTGACCTATCTCAGCAAAACAGAATGTGCCCATAACGCCGGTGTTAGTCATGAGTATATTTTAGGAGGAGGAGAAACTGAAAGTGTGCACGAATACGTTGCTGGAGCTGCTGTTAATCTGAAGAAAGTTTTCAGCGATAGGGCGGTGCTATCCGCCTATAATATCCACGTAAATGTCATATCAGATTGCGTCAATGGTGGTGCATTCGATGGTGTGTTTTTCAGACTCTATTATACTGGAGATCATTCCTGTGAAACGTGCATTGCTTGTTTTGTCTAAGTGAATAGGAAAATGATGTTCCAAAACTTACAGTGTTGGTTAAGAAATGATGAGTATTTCAGGTGTAGAAGTCGGTGCAAGCATCACACCGATTATTCGCCAGTTGAGTCGTTGAACCTAAGCATGACTGTGTGTTTTTTGGATTGCATGTACGTGATTCGTTTGAGAATGACAAGAAGTGGTGCACCTTGAAGATCAGGACTGGTGTCAATGAACCCTCACTTTGGCTCTATCGTGTGTAAGGGAATGTCCCACAAAATTGGTCTTAACCGTTCACGACAAGCAGTTGGCTCCCTTCATAAATGTCATGTAGTCGTACATTATGAGGGTTGGAGCTCAACGGAATTCCGGCGTTAGACCGGTTGCATTGAAGGAGTTATTGTACTGTTACTCGGGTGCAACCAATAGTAAGCATTACAAGCTACGAAAGCGGTAGAGAGAACACCCGAGTCAGTAGAAGTGCGTACTGTACCGTACCACTCAAGAGCGGTAGCTTTATTCCTGTGTGCGTAGACGAACAAGTCGTTGATCGTAGAGGACGCTATCAACCGGGACGCACCTTGGGTCTTAGAAAGAGTGTGGGACACACAAGCAGACTTGACACGTATACAACGGAGCCGGTAGATTAGAACTTTTAAGCGGACTTCACGGACACCTAAATCTACGTATTGTGCAGTACGAAATAATATCGACATTCGAACTTCGTGGAATCGACACAGATTGCTGATACATGCGATGATCCAGAGTATACATTGAAGTTGCAATGTGTGTACTAGTTGTGTGTGAAGGTGCTGTTTCCTGGTACACTTGACTGGCATCAAGCATTTCCCTTTGAGTCGTGCATGCTCAGATTGCGCAGTTTTGTTCGCTCGCTCAGCGTGCCAGCGTCGTGGATCCTTTGTCGCATTATGGAAAGGATGCGTTGGCGGAACACGCACCTGTAAATCGCTATAATGTGTGACGCTGAATCCTTCGACGGGCAAATGGTAGCAAAGATGGATCCTTCCCTGTGTTGCAAAAATTTCAGTATATCGACAGAGGGCCAAACACTGATGATCCAACCAGAAAACTGTTGGTTGTCTTGACAACCATCGACAGAAGGAGAACCCTTGTCCAATTGTTTGCAAGCTGTTGTGAATCTATCGATACCTATTTGCTGTCATCCGCGTCAAACATGTGTGTTCTCACCTGTATGTAGACATTACGTGATTGGATCGTGAACGTGGGAAGTGTGTAAGATTACCCTTAACTTTTAGCATTGGACATATTTTTTACACTACTGAGGATGCCTAGAATTTATTCCGGCGTGAAATATTTCACGCCCACTTTCCTTTCTCCCAACGTTTCCGCGATGTCTACATCACATTCGGATTTCACGACTATCAAATTTCATGACTTGTGTTGTGGAGTTCCACGACAACATCGTCGGCTTTGCCCACAAAACGCGGGTTACAAAGCCAACTTCCATCTTATGGCCTGGGGTGAGTGGTAAACAGCACAATAGGTTGTTCCTGGGAGGAGTGCCTTCTTCACAAAAAGACAATTTGTACAAGGTGGAAGTGCATCAAATCACTGGTAAGCGTGTTATCAAACCCAATTCATTTTTCAGACAATCTTGAGGCGGCCTGTGATATGAAGGTCTTCAGCGCCAGCTATTTTATATTCTATCTGCGGACGCCAATGTCTTCGCGGATCGTCAGCGTAAGCGTGAAAGCTATGTTTTCAGTAAGTGTTAGCGCATTTCACGCAGAATACCTGCAGTTAGGTCAGACCTCACGGACCAAGTGGATAACCTTCCGTCAAAAGAATGATTATTCCATACACACTGGCTACACTCTATTGACACCAGTGTTGGAGGGCGTGTCCGCGGGACTGCCCTCTCACAGTCGTCTACTCCTCTCTTCTGTGGAAAACCTTTCCACTATAATTAGTCTCACTGCCACCACGTAGATAAGGTGAAAGGAAATTCTCCCATAATTTAGTTCGTTTATGAAAAGCCCGTCTCCTAATTCCTCCTAGTCCTCCGTGGTTGGGTACACAATAGAGGATCGAAAAGGAGTTAAGTGTTTTATACCAACCCGCTCATTGTTACATGTAATTGGAACATGACGGCGTCTCATAAAGGAAGTTCCAGTTTCCAAGTACTCCACCAACAACCGATTGGATAAAGTGAAATGTAGTCATTGAATCGGTTCTTTCATGAACTGCATTTAGCCATTATGCTTAAGTCCCACGATTACTCTTCACAAACCCGCAGTACAACGGTTAATTTACTCACCAAAGGCGTTCGCCCTCGGGAGGAAATGCATGATGTACGAGTAGAGTTAAACGGCTTCCGGTATGAGTATGTTGTTGGAGGCAGCCCGAACTCTCCCAGTCTTCCCGTTCGTTTTCCCATGCAGTGGTTTGATGATATTTGGTTACTAAAAGTGAAGCCGGAGGACAGTGGGTCGTATATTTTGCTGTAAGTCGCACTTCCTTCATCTTTACCGTCCTCGGGCTAACTACCTGTCCAAGATGAGTGGCAACTGAGTCACCGACCGCATTGAAAACTCAATGAAGTCGGCCACGACGGGCGCCTTAGTCGCTAATGTCAGTTAGTAAGCAGTGAATAAGCATTTTTTCTTTGGCGAAGGTGCCGTTTGTATCCGCAACCGCTGGTAAATTGTTCTTTGGACAAATGGCTGTAATAAATTGCAGAACCCATCATGAAACATTTCTACGCCGGCCTGCCACTGATAGCTATCGCAGTGGAGTTACAACATTTGGTGAGGGGTTCGAAGAACAAAGTGACACGGGAAGTAAAATAGAGGGGGGATCCAGCGAGGAAGAAATCGTTCTTAACCGTGTATATTTACTGATGTTCAAACACATGTTTTTTAGTTCTTAACTGTAATTTTAACATTTTAATAAAACGGTGATACCACCGTACTGAGCGGGCATGATTTGATGGAGATTGAGCTCGCCAGTAAGACGTGTTTGTTGATGACTGCTCCTAGGAAAGAAGCTGATAAGCATGCGTAACGAAACAAGTCCTACAGAAAAACTTCAGTTGGCCGTCTTTTGGGTGTCTTCCAAGTTTTCAGACAAGACGCTGAGGGGACAATCATGAGACGGTCGAAGGGCACTCAAATGTTGGTCGTGCTACCTGGGTAGACTGTCGGTCAAGTAATTTTTATACCCCGGGATGAGCAGATGGACGAGAATTGAAATTTGTGGCACGTCACTTAAGGGTGAACCTTTGTCCGACTGTACGCTCCGCATTCCGACCCTACACGCCCTTACAGATAGAAACATCCAATCCCACTACCGATTGTAGGGGACTGTCCAGCTTCTCGTAGCTTTCAACCCAACAGCCTGTGGCTTGCAGAATCGCATGTCTGCTGAAAACCTAGATGCTACACCTCGATCACTTCTCCTCGGTCCATATTCTCCGTGACCATTATAAGACAAGACCGTCCCTCCAAAATCCACGTAGAGCAGTTTCAAAACTTTCTACACAGGGGGGCCTCGTAGATCTTCTCCTTTAACGTATGTTCAAACATTTTGCTAACGATAATCGTCAGGCTTACTGGCTGGTAAAATCCCGGAACTGATTGCTCTTCGTCCTTGAGGAGGGGTACCGCAGTAGCTTGCTGTTGGAGGCCGTAAAATTCAATGTATAGGCAGGCAGCTCTGTCGTTCGTACATTCGATGACCGTGGTTGTGGGTGTCCTTGAAAAGTACGCTTAATTCTTGACCTGGCTTAAAATGTGTTTGAATGAATGAGGCACGTGACGTTGGCACTGAGACATACGTTGATTTAAGGTCCAGACAGTCTTTGTTCTTCTTGTTCTGTGGGCGACTTAGAAGTACATCCCATTTATTGTACCCTTCATGGCTTCACCCGTATTCAGTGTGAGCTTAAAAATTAAAACACGACGCTACACCTGAGATTTAACTAATATCTTTGGAATGGCAGGGTAGATGCTGTACGACCCTGCCGACTTTGTGATGTTTCGAAGTAATATCGCTTTCTTAAATTAACGGGGCGTAATACCTTCACCCACAATGGTAGCATCTTTATAGTGAAAAGAGGCTCAGCTACTCCATTACTCGAGCGACAGTCACCTTGAAGCCGTGCCACAGACATGCCTACCATGCACTTGCCAGTCGATGTGGTCTCCAAGTTATCGGAAATCCTGGTCGCAGCTTCTTTCCTCGGAAGGAATCAGGACTGTGCGCAACCGTAAAACGTTTCAGGGTTACGTTCAAGGCCACACGAGAGGTTAGGGTCCTAGACCAAGCGAGCATTACCTGTTATCTTTAATGCTTCTTATTAGGCCCCTATGTTCACCACGCAGCTTTCAGGCTCATAACCGAATGTGCGACTTCCAAGCCACATGCTTGCTTTGGAGCACTCTTTTGAATCTGGGGCCGTCCTACCAATTTTTTAAAGACATCCCGATCTATAAGACCCCAAAGGTTGTCGGCGTGGCTTGTCTACGGAAATTGATGATTTTCGGGTCATTCTATCAGCTTTGATTCTCAGCTTCCTTTAGTTGATTCGGCGGGAAATTGCACTTCCGTACAAGTTTTGCCGATAAAGGAAATTTGGGCAATGAATAAATCGCCACACAACCGCTATTTCCGAGCGGCACTGCAGATGCTCCGTTGCAGTTACAGCAGTCACAATCATTAAAAGGCAACCGCCACAATCACTACGATACAACTATAATCCACGCGTACTTTCTCTCGAATCAACCTCTTTTTGAGGCCTATTTCGATAAGCAAGAAAATGCTTACGATACGAGTTACTGTTTGCAGCTTGCTCCCCTTCTTGAGCAGGCTGCGTACATCGGGTGAACTGGCGTTATAACTATCAAGCAGTTTGGCTGCATCCATTCTTTCAGGTGTTCTCTCTGGTGGATAGGTTCATTGTTGTACAAGAGTGTCTGAACCAGACCGTTGCAAATCACTTTTATCTTCGGTGGTTGGCTCTCCTAGATTGTTGCACTGTTCCCTAGTTCTGTTGGAACTGTGATTAGCTTTCTAATCTTGGTTTCTGCCAAGACGTTTGCCTTGTAATTTTGATTTAGTTAACATCGCCACACGTGTCAGATTTTTGATGCCCTGCCGTGTATTTTGCGACATTTACGCTTGGTATATTCTGAAATATCGTGACAACTTCTATCAGTATCAGACCTCAAAACGATGGATCAGTGTAACAAATGGCGGAAGTGCAAAGCAGAAGCTACTGCGAATTCTATGTATCTGCGGTTGGAATCTGAAGGTCTTCAGCAGTGGCCTGAAGTGGAGAGATAGTTGCAGTATCCGGGCTAAGGAGTCAACAACAATAACGTTGTTGAGTAAAGAAATCTAAGCTACACAAACACGCAATGGGTAAAGTCTGTCTGCATTCTAACTTGCTGTGTTCGATCCCTGCTGTAATAGTTCACCCCTCAAAGTCGTGTTTATTCCGCTGCTGAAAATCGATCGGCTGGGGTGATAAGGAAACTTTACTATCGAAAATGGAAACACCAAGTCACCTTCATGCCAACTTTACGCTAAAGAGCACATTTTCGTCGATATGAGACTTTCTTACTGGTCTTCTGTGGTTACGTGGGGTACATGCGTTTTATCGATGAAAAATTAAAGCAAGTCAAATAGGTCATTAGAATCAGGCATGAAGCGGATCACAGTCTACTGGAGGGAGTGGGTGTGTTGGTAAATGTGCGGCAGTATTACTAGTGCCTGGTGCGAGACACGCATTCAGCGGTTTCAAGCTGTTCACGTCTGCTTGGGTTTCAAGTTGTTATGGAATAGTTGGCCAAGGGAGATTCGGGGCTTGCACGAACCGATTTTGGGCACACGGACAGGGGTTGTAGATTCTAATGGTAATTGCCTCGGTCGTTACTAATATCCGCAATCTTGCAACTCCAGAGTGGGCGTGACGAACACTGTAGACGAATCGTATAAGCGGAATTGGGTTTGACGTTTAACAAGTAAAGCCAAAGTGATATACGCGACAGATATTGTATCGAATGAACTCCAGCAAATGCGAGATGTGTTAGGTCGAAATGGATGTTCTGGACGGAAACATGCAATCAAAAGTGGAGCATGTAGTTGCTCTGATGACGCATAAAAAGCCTGTCCTTATCACCCTATCATGCAAGAGGGAGGCAACCAGGGAAATCATCACCCGCCGAGATTGTAATGCAGTCAACAATGCTTATCCTGCGGCACGGGTCATCTTATCGTTTAATACCTGCCCGGTACTTGTGCCACACATCAAAAGTAGATTGCCTAGGTTTTCTTCGTGTTCAATGTTTATTCTCTCACGTATTGTTATCAGTCAGGTTACGTGGAGAGAACCACAGCGCAGCTACCAGGAAGAATCCTTGAACATCTCCCAAACTGGTTTACCAACGGATCAATAAAGACAATTTCCAGTGCAATCGGCTCATAAATAATCGTCACGGGTCATCAAATTGAGCCGGATAAAGCCTTCCGAGTAGTCTACAAGAATCGTCGCGCCCACTCTGGAGTTGCAAGATTAAGGATATTAGTAACGACCGAGGCAATTACCATTAGAATCTACAACCCCTGTCCGTGTGCCCAAAATCGGTTCGTGCAAGCCCCGAATCTCCCTTGGCCAACTATTCCATAACAACTTGAAACCCAAGCAGACGTGAACAGCTTGAAACCGCTGAATGCGTGTCTCGCACCAGGCACTAGTAATACTGCCGCACATTTACCAACACACCCACTCCCTCCAGTAGACTGTGATCCGCTTCATGCCTGATTCTAATGACCTATTTGACTTGCTTTAATTTTTCATCGATAAAACGCATGTACCCCACGTAACCACAGAAGACCAGTAAGAAAGTCTCATATCGACGAAAATGTGCTCTTTAGCGTAAAGTTGGCATGAAGGTGACTTGGTGTTTCCATTTTCGATAGTAAAGTTTCCTTATCACCCCAGCCGATCGATTTTCAGCAGCGGAATAAACACGACTTTGAGGGGTGAACTATTACAGCAGGGATCGAACACAGCAAGTTAGAATGCAGACAGACTTTACCCATTGCGTGTTTGTGTAGCTTAGATTTCTTTACTCAACAACGTTATTGTTGTTGACTCCTTAGCCCGGATACTGCAACTATCTCTCCACTTCAGGCCACTGCTGAAGACCTTCAGATTCCAACCGCAGATACATAGAATTCGCAGTAGCTTCTGCTTTGCACTTCCGCCATTTGTTACACTGATCCATCGTTTTGAGGTCTGATACTGATAGAAGTTGTCACGATATTTCAGAATATACCAAGCGTAAATGTCGCAAAATACACGGCAGGGCATCAAAAATCTGACACGTGTGGCGATGTTAACTAAATCAAAATTACAAGGCAAACGTCTTGGCAGAAACCAAGATTAGAAAGCTAATCACAGTTCCAACAGAACTAGGGAACAGTGCAACAATCTAGGAGAGCCAACCACCGAAGATAAAAGTGATTTGCAACGGTCTGGTTCAGACACTCTTGTACAACAATGAACCTATCCACCAGAGAGAACACCTGAAAGAATGGATGCAGCCAAACTGCTTGATAGTTATAACGCCAGTTCACCCGATGTACGCAGCCTGCTCAAGAAGGGGAGCAAGCTGCAAACAGTAACTCGTATCGTAAGCATTTTCTTGCTTATCGAAATAGGCCTCAAAAAGAGGTTGATTCGAGAGAAAGTACGCGTGGATTATAGTTGTATCGTAGTGATTGTGGCGGTTGCCTTTTAATGATTGTGACTGCTGTAACTGCAACGGAGCATCTGCAGTGCCGCTCGGAAATAGCGGTTGTGTGGCGATTTATTCATTGCCCAAATTTCCTTTATCGGCAAAACTTGTACGGAAGTGCAATTTCCCGCCGAATCAACTAAAGGAAGCTGAGAATCAAAGCTGATAGAATGACCCGAAAATCATCAATTTCCGTAGACAAGCCACGCCGACAACCTTTGGGGTCTTATAGATCGGGATGTCTTTAAAAAATTGGTAGGACGGCCCCAGATTCAAAAGAGTGCTCCAAAGCAAGCATGTGGCTTGGAAGTCGCACATTCGGTTATGAGCCTGAAAGCTGCGTGGTGAACATAGGGGCCTAATAAGAAGCATTAAAGATAACAGGTAATGCTCGCTTGGTCTAGGACCCTAACCTCTCGTGTGGCCTTGAACGTAACCCTGAAACGTTTTACGGTTGCGCACAGTCCTGATTCCTTCCGAGGAAAGAAGCTGCGACCAGGATTTCCGATAACTTGGAGACCACATCGACTGGCAAGTGCATGGTAGGCATGTCTGTGGCACGGCTTCAAGGTGACTGTCGCTCGAGTAATGGAGTAGCTGAGCCTCTTTTCACTATAAAGATGCTACCATTGTGGGTGAAGGTATTACGCCCCGTTAATTTAAGAAAGCGATATTACTTCGAAACATCACAAAGTCGGCAGGGTCGTACAGCATCTACCCTGCCATTCCAAAGATATTAGTTAAATCTCAGGTGTAGCGTCGTGTTTTAATTTTTAAGCTCACACTGAATACGGGTGAAGCCATGAAGGGTACAATAAATGGGATGTACTTCTAAGTCGCCCACAGAACAAGAAGAACAAAGACTGTCTGGACCTTAAATCAACGTATGTCTCAGTGCCAACGTCACGTGCCTCATTCATTCAAACACATTTTAAGCCAGGTCAAGAATTAAGCGTACTTTTCAAGGACACCCACAACCACGGTCATCGAATGTACGAACGACAGAGCTGCCTGCCTATACATTGAATTTTACGGCCTCCAACAGCAAGCTACTGCGGTACCCCTCCTCAAGGACGAAGAGCAATCAGTTCCGGGATTTTACCAGCCAGTAAGCCTGACGATTATCGTTAGCAAAATGTTTGAACATACGTTAAAGGAGAAGATCTACGAGGCCCCCCTGTGTAGAAAGTTTTGAAACTGCTCTACGTGGATTTTGGAGGGACGGTCTTGTCTTATAATGGTCACGGAGAATATGGACCGAGGAGAAGTGATCGAGGTGTAGCATCTAGGTTTTCAGCAGACATGCGATTCTGCAAGCCACAGGCTGTTGGGTTGAAAGCTACGAGAAGCTGGACAGTCCCCTACAATCGGTAGTGGGATTGGATGTTTCTATCTGTAAGGGCGTGTAGGGTCGGAATGCGGAGCGTACAGTCGGACAAAGGTTCACCCTTAAGTGACGTGCCACAAATTTCAATTCTCGTCCATCTGCTCATCCCGGGGTATAAAAATTACTTGACCGACAGTCTACCCAGGTAGCACGACCAACATTTGAGTGCCCTTCGACCGTCTCATGATTGTCCCCTCAGCGTCTTGTCTGAAAACTTGGAAGACACCCAAAAGACGGCCAACTGAAGTTTTTCTGTAGGACTTGTTTCGTTACGCATGCTTATCAGCTTCTTTCCTAGGAGCAGTCATCAACAAACACGTCTTACTGGCGAGCTCAATCTCCATCAAATCATGCCCGCTCAGTACGGTGGTATCACCGTTTTATTAAAATGTTAAAATTACAGTTAAGAACTAAAAAACATGTGTTTGAACATCAGTAAATATACACGGTTAAGAACGATTTCTTCCTCGCTGGATCCCCCCTCTATTTTACTTCCCGTGTCACTTTGTTCTTCGAACCCCTCACCAAATGTTGTAACTCCACTGCGATAGCTATCAGTGGCAGGCCGGCGTAGAAATGTTTCATGATGGGTTCTGCAATTTATTACAGCCATTTGTCCAAAGAACAATTTACCAGCGGTTGCGGATACAAACGGCACCTTCGCCAAAGAAAAAATGCTTATTCACTGCTTACTAACTGACATTAGCGACTAAGGCGCCCGTCGTGGCCGACTTCATTGAGTTTTCAATGCGGTCGGTGACTCAGTTGCCACTCATCTTGGACAGGTAGTTAGCCCGAGGACGGTAAAGATGAAGGAAGTGCGACTTACAGCAAAATATACGACCCACTGTCCTCCGGCTTCACTTTTAGTAACCAAATATCATCAAACCACTGCATGGGAAAACGAACGGGAAGACTGGGAGAGTTCGGGCTGCCTCCAACAACATACTCATACCGGAAGCCGTTTAACTCTACTCGTACATCATGCATTTCCTCCCGAGGGCGAACGCCTTTGGTGAGTAAATTAACCGTTGTACTGCGGGTTTGTGAAGAGTAATCGTGGGACTTAAGCATAATGGCTAAATGCAGTTCATGAAAGAACCGATTCAATGACTACATTTCACTTTATCCAATCGGTTGTTGGTGGAGTACTTGGAAACTGGAACTTCCTTTATGAGACGCCGTCATGTTCCAATTACATGTAACAATGAGCGGGTTGGTATAAAACACTTAACTCCTTTTCGATCCTCTATTGTGTACCCAACCACGGAGGACTAGGAGGAATTAGGAGACGGGCTTTTCATAAACGAACTAAATTATGGGAGAATTTCCTTTCACCTTATCTACGTGGTGGCAGTGAGACTAATTATAGTGGAAAGGTTTTCCACAGAAGAGAGGAGTAGACGACTGTGAGAGGGCAGTCCCGCGGACACGCCCTCCAACACTGGTGTCAATAGAGTGTAGCCAGTGTGTATGGAATAATCATTCTTTTGACGGAAGGTTATCCACTTGGTCCGTGAGGTCTGACCTAACTGCAGGTATTCTGCGTGAAATGCGCTAACACTTACTGAAAACATAGCTTTCACGCTTACGCTGACGATCCGCGAAGACATTGGCGTCCGCAGATAGAATATAAAATAGCTGGCGCTGAAGACCTTCATATCACAGGCCGCCTCAAGATTGTCTGAAAAATGAATTGGGTTTGATAACACGCTTACCAGTGATTTGATGCACTTCCACCTTGTACAAATTGTCTTTTTGTGAAGAAGGCACTCCTCCCAGGAACAACCTATTGTGCTGTTTACCACTCACCCCAGGCCATAAGATGGAAGTTGGCTTTGTAACCCGCGTTTTGTGGGCAAAGCCGACGATGTTGTCGTGGAACTCCACAACACAAGTCATGAAATTTGATAGTCGTGAAATCCGAATGTGATGTAGACATCGCGGAAACGTTGGGAGAAAGGAAAGTGGGCGTGAAATATTTCACGCCGGAATAAATTCTAGGCATCCTCAGTAGTGTAAAAAATATGTCCAATGCTAAAAGTTAAGGGTAATCTTACACACTTCCCACGTTCACGATCCAATCACGTAATGTCTACATACAGGTGAGAACACACATGTTTGACGCGGATGACAGCAAATAGGTATCGATAGATTCACAACAGCTTGCAAACAATTGGACAAGGGTTCTCCTTCTGTCGATGG
Organism: Paragonimus heterotremus; assembly: GCA_013368495.1. Lineage (NCBI taxonomy): Eukaryota > Metazoa > Platyhelminthes > Trematoda > Plagiorchiida > Troglotrematidae > Paragonimus > Paragonimus heterotremus. The sequence continues at coordinate 19,411 of LUCH01017663.1, forward strand.
TTGTCAAGACAACCAACAGTTTTCTGGTTGGATCATCAGTGTTTGGCCCTCTGTCGATATACTGAAATTTTTGCAACACAGGGAAGGATCCATCTTTGCTACCATTTGCCCGTCGAAGGATTCAGCGTCACACATTATAGCGATTTACAGGTGCGTGTTCCGCCAACGCATCCTTTCCATAATGCGACAAAGGATCCACGACGCTGGCACGCTGAGCGAGCGAACAAAACTGCGCAATCTGAGCATGCACGACTCAAAGGGAAATGCTTGATGCCAGTCAAGTGTACCAGGAAACAGCACCTTCACACACAACTAGTACACACATTGCAACTTCAATGTATACTCTGGATCATCGCATGTATCAGCAATCTGTGTCGATTCCACGAAGTTCGAATGTCGATATTATTTCGTACTGCACAATACGTAGATTTAGGTGTCCGTGAAGTCCGCTTAAAAGTTCTAATCTACCGGCTCCGTTGTATACGTGTCAAGTCTGCTTGTGTGTCCCACACTCTTTCTAAGACCCAAGGTGCGTCCCGGTTGATAGCGTCCTCTACGATCAACGACTTGTTCGTCTACGCACACAGGAATAAAGCTACCGCTCTTGAGTGGTACGGTACAGTACGCACTTCTACTGACTCGGGTGTTCTCTCTACCGCTTTCGTAGCTTGTAATGCTTACTATTGGTTGCACCCGAGTAACAGTACAATAACTCCTTCAATGCAACCGGTCTAACGCCGGAATTCCGTTGAGCTCCAACCCTCATAATGTACGACTACATGACATTTATGAAGGGAGCCAACTGCTTGTCGTGAACGGTTAAGACCAATTTTGTGGGACATTCCCTTACACACGATAGAGCCAAAGTGAGGGTTCATTGACACCAGTCCTGATCTTCAAGGTGCACCACTTCTTGTCATTCTCAAACGAATCACGTACATGCAATCCAAAAAACACACAGTCATGCTTAGGTTCAACGACTCAACTGGCGAATAATCGGTGTGATGCTTGCACCGACTTCTACACCTGAAATACTCATCATTTCTTAACCAACACTGTAAGTTTTGGAACATCATTTTCCTATTCACTTAGACAAAACAAGCAATGCACGTTTCACAGGAATGATCTCCAGTATAATAGAGTCTGAAAAACACACCATCGAATGCACCACCATTGACGCAATCTGATATGACATTTACGTGGATATTATAGGCGGATAGCACCGCCCTATCGCTGAAAACTTTCTTCAGATTAACAGCAGCTCCAGCAACGTATTCGTGCACACTTTCAGTTTCTCCTCCTCCTAAAATATACTCATGACTAACACCGGCGTTATGGGCACATTCTGTTTTGCTGAGATAGGTCACAGCTGTCAACGAGACCTTTTGAACATCACTCCACCAGTATGCAGCTGCATATGGACGCACGTGAACCGTTCATCTCATCACCCTCAGATCATCTGTTAAATGCGTCACTTCACACGGAAACGAAATTATTCATCTCCGTAGACTCGCATAGACCTGGAGTTACCAAGAATATCTGTACATCCATTGGCAACTCGGTCAACACTCACTCGAACTTACAAAGTAATACGCCGATTTCTGTCAGCGACACGTTGGCTTGAATCGCCACCTCCACCCTTGTCCTTCTGTCCTTCTTACTGCGCTGACGGCTGTTAATGAGTTCTCTGACGTTTAACTTCACCGTATAAAAGTATTCGTTATCACCACCCGTGTTCCAACCTGTCTTATCATTCTGCTTGACACACTCCTCAGAAGACATAATGCAGGTTCTGGACGTAAATGACATGCTTTAAGTAGTCTGTGAATCATCACAGATGACGTTAGTCATAATTGGGTTTATGTTGGCAGTCGGTTTAGCTGAAGTGAAATCACTGTCTTTTGAAGTATGAACTTGCCAGCGCCTCCTGTCAACACATAAATTGGTAGAACACAGTTGCCGATAACAGCCATTTCCTCCCAAGACCTGTGCCAACACAATTCCTCATGTTTGAGCTTGGTGAGACGATGGATATTGAAGCGAGAACAACTAGTGGAATTTCTGGTACAACGATCAACCATCGCACACGCCGGATCAAGTTGAGAATGGCGGTTCAAATGCAAACACGCGCCGCATTTTACTTGATGCCAATACAAACTGAAAATTGGTTAACATGTAAATATGCAATTAGTTTTCTCAGTGAAAAGTATGTAATTTATTTACGCCAGAGCAAAATACTGTTAGTCATGACTGATGTAATGTAGAAAAGTTTGAGTGACTGATGTAAGACATTCGGAAGACGGTGGACCATCTTATTTTGCTCACACGGTGAACAGCCAGTTACCCATGTGTGACTGATACAAGGCTGGTTGGGAGTCGGTCGGGCTCGGACACGCCAATAAGACACCCTGAAACTCTGCTAATGGGCACTGAAGTGGGAATTACCGGTGGACGTCTTAAAAGGCCATATTCCCCCTGATAACACTCTCCAGTCGACCCCCAGGTATCTAATGGACGCATATGGGTGAGTAACCGAAATAACAACGAAAGAAGAAGAAAGAAATTTGGGTATTACCGTCAGTGGTGCGTTTACTTAGTCTGTTCAGTGTGCTGCTGCTGCGCTTAAAGGCGTTCTACTGGCTGAAATTGTGGGCGATAACCCACGCCTGGTGGTGTTTACTCCGCTGTGTTCGGCCACAGTTTGCGCACATGTGGCATGCTGTACCCAAGCTCGACCACCATATCTCGTAAGGGACATCAAAAAGGTCATCAAAACGTCCGAATCCTCGCCATTAGCCTGGTATGGAGTACGAAGGATCCAAACAATCAAGACTGATTGAGATCGCTCAACTTATCCCACTAGAACGATGGAAGGTGAAAGAGGACCTTCTTGAAATCTGAAAAACCACCCATCACGCAGACGCAGGTTCCTCAGTGTGCTTGTTTGCGATGCGACAGGACCGAAATTTAGAAGGTTGTAGATTCACAACTGAGAAAACAAGAACAACATTGGATGTTCGGTTTAACTTTTACACCAACGGGATGGTAATTTCGTAGACCAAGTCGCCCGCAACGATTGTTGTGGCCCCTAACGTAGAGGTACACAACAAAAAGAGCTAGACACACGTTGAAACAATCTTTTTCCTACTTTGAACTAAATTATACGACCATGGCTCTGCCTTCCAGGACATACTCGTCATTAAAAGTTCCCAGCGAGCAGTTCGCGAAGCGGTCTTTGGCCTACGGCATTCTCCCTGTGAAATTCTTCATCTTTATCCACTTGAATTTCGAAGAACGCGGTGAATAATCCCTACATACGCTTTCTTCAGCGCAGGACTCGTGCAGTATTTCCCTACCTTATTGGCTGATACTAATCAAAGAGACAAAAACAAGGAGCTCTACAAGCTTTAATTTTGGATCTTCTGTGGGCAATAGTTCTTTTCTTTCATGGGTGTCAACCACTAGAATAGCCTCTCATTAGAAGCTGATAGCTGCTCTCCTAGGGACCGTTCTACAGTGTTATTAGGCTCCCACCTACTTAAGAAGTTGTTAAATCAGTATTTTACTCTGTTTTTCTTACTGTCTGAAACCCCCAAGAACGGTGGTACACTGTGTTTTCAATTAATGCGTTTCAGGTAAACAGAGGCCCATCGAATATTAAAATAGACAGGTTGGCTGAATCCGGGCGGTATGAGCCTCCAAATTGGAACCCGTGAAGAAATCGCTGAAATCGTTCACCCGCTGTGGAAAATTATGACTTTATTTTTCTTCTCTCCCACTTCTGGATCACTACTATAACGGATCGCACTGGCGGAAAACGCGGTATGATCAGCTTTCGGATCACACTAGTCGTGCCTCAGGACTTTCATACAGCCCCGGATTTGAAACTGAGATTTTCGCTAGACCACTGAACCGTGATTTGGGCGCCTGTCATGGAAAATGATGGGGACAGCGGGGCTAAAAAGGTCACATTCACGACTGCACCTACCACGAAAGGAGTATGAGCGCTGGACCCAAGGCTGGCTACTAGAGTGGTAAGTTAAGGAAACTCAGTGATTGTTTGGGAATTCAAACTTCCAAAAATCTCTTGGAACGATGAAACAGCCAGGGCGGGTATTTGCGAAGAAATATTCCTGGGCTGGTTGCACTCTAACTTTTCAGGTCAGCATGTTCAAGTCTACCCGGTTTCCACCCGGACAGGCACCATCCGTGTTATGTCTGACAGTAACAAAATATAAGCAGCGCATTGTCAAGCCGAATAGTGAGTTCCTTCTTGAGAAGTACTATCATTATGTTTTGAACCTCAAAGCCCGTGCACCAAAAAGGCTTCCCCCGAATTAACTGGTCGAATGAGTGTGACACGGCCTTTAGCAGCGGCGCGGAGCACGTTTAGAGCTTAGAAAGAGGAGAACGTTCTACTTGAAGGTAATTGGGAAGTCATCAAAAAGGGGCTTGTAGAACTCCGACAAACTTGCAGACCTACTACCACGGTGTAACATGAAAGCCATTCGTTCTTTTCTCTGATTGTCCGTAATACCTACGGAATAATTTTGGGAACAACGTGAAGACGCCGGGGAACCGCGTTTCTCGGGCGTAGGGGATTCAGCAACAGTCCTAAAGAAGTAATCAAGAAACAGGCAAGGGCCAAAGGCCCAGTAAATCATGCACACGATTTGCACAAACGAAAGGTAAAACGGTGTCAACAACACAGCAACACGCCCCGTTACTCAATACAAGTTCAGCCTGTGCGCGCTTGTTGGTTTTGACCACATATTAAAACGAACAGCTCGGAATCGTCCGCCTTGGTAGAGGTTGATGGTACGTAGGAAACTTATAAGGGAAAACAGGTGTTGGGAAAAATAAAAATCGAAGGTCGTTTTAAGTAGTTAATATATAGAGCTTGTAGAAACGTGGATGGCAGGGCCCAGAGTCCGGCAAGATACCGCTTTGAAGCGGGCCTTGCACACAAGTCGGAAATAGCTTCAAAGTAGTTGTAATCGTACATCAAATCAGAAAGAGCTTGTGGGCAAGAAGAAAAAGCTCTCTGGACAAAACAGAACAGACCAGCCCTTGATGAAACGAAGGCATCCATGCTGCTTCATAAGTTTTTCCAGAGGATTTATAGAAGGGGTGACGTAAACAAAATTCTACTGAACTTGGTGGAGTCTTGACCTAAATGCAAAACAAACAACGTGCTTCTCAGTGAGGAAGAGGATGGGTAGGTTCTAGGTTCCCTTAATCCATCGAAGTCTGTGGGAGCAAATGGCATCCATTCCGGCACAGTCAAGCTGCTGGCGACAACTCTGTGTCATACTCTATGGTAGCTCCTGGTAAATTCATTACAGAAGGGGGGAATCCCGGGTGAGCGGCGCATAGCCACTGTGATCGCTATTCATAAGGAAGGTTCGCGAGATAAACAAAACGGTTGAAGACCAGCGACCCTGACAAGTGCAGTTGGAAAATGCTGAAAGATTAATCACGGGGAAGGTTTAAATATATCTTTTTGAAAACCGCCTTCTTGGTGCTGTAAAACACGATCACCGGAAAGGGAAAACTTGTCTATCCCGTCTTTCGTACTTAATAGATGAAGTCACGAAGAGGTTGGACTGAAGCAGCAAAGCCGAGGCATGCTACTTTGATTTAAGCAGTCCTCGAATTGGTAATTAACTGTTGTCTTCTCCGCAAGTTGGCGTGGATTTATATCCCAAACTAACTGACTAGCTGACTGAAGAAATTTTTGTATGACAGGGTTTTTGACGTGAAAGTTAAAAGCACAGCCCATAGTGGTGTTTCTCAAGTATCCTTTTAGGATTCATCAACGATCTAGTGACTAAACTTAGTAACCCGTGATTCGTATTTGCAGATGATGTTGAGATAGCGGGGTCAGCCAACTGAGCTGCCTTAACGCGGGATCTCAAAGCAGTAGCAGAACGATCCCTTAGGTGGCGTCATCCGCTAGATGCCGCCGAATGCTGATTCGTAATCAGAAGCTCCGGACCTCTGGAAGTATCCAGCCCCTAGTATCCTTTCACCATTGAATACGCAGAAAATGCCCGAGACACGGAATTGCTAAACAAAAACGACTTTAAGCCTTTAGCTGAATGCTCAGTGGTTGCACAAAGAGCCCATGTCGAGTTGTGTAGACTCAAGATGCTTGTCTAGCAGGGAACCGGAAATATTTGTACCGCCATGCGAAACCATAGTTCCGCTTTATCTGGAATACCACGTGCAAGCGTGGGCACCTTATTTACGTAGGGATATCCAGTGAATTGAGCGTATACAGCAACATGTAAATCCAATGACAGTGGGGCTTAGGAACAAAACTTACCAGGACTGATTAAGACAGCTAAGACCGTGTCATATGGCAGGGAGAAGGATGAGAGGTCATCTTGTTGAGATCTTCAGAATTCTGAAAGACACAAGCGGAGTAAAGGCTATAGAATTGTTTGAACAAGTGGGTCAAGAAGCCAACACCAGAGGTCATAGTCTCTGACTGACGAAAAACAGGGCTCGTTTAGACTTACGAACAAACTTCTTCAACCATCGGATAATAAGTGCATTGAGCAGCCTTTCATGTGATGTAGTTCACAGCGATAATGTGATCGTCGTCAAAGTGGGCCTGGATATGGTGTGGCCGGAGACCATTCCACATGTTCTTTTACATAATTGACAAAGTGTGGCAGGTAGTGCAGCATAGAGGGGTTTGGCAGCACAAAGGCTCCCTTGTGCCTTATTTTCATTCTAAAAAACAGAAACTGGATCGTTTGTGTAGTGCTTTTAACACGCGCTTAGTGCTTTAGCTTACACCTCCGATGACAAGCTGGCCATTTGAACATACTCGCGTATTGTAGGTAGTGCAATACAGACGTATATGGTCAAGCCTTCCGGTGTAACGTATGGAATGGGGGAAGGTGGATTTTCCGATTTCAACTCCTCACTGACAGTTTTCGAGACGTCTCGAAGTCCGGTTGCGCAACCAAAGAAAGATGAAGCGTCGCCGAAACCACTTCAGTCCGTTTGCCAATCAGACTATTGCATGCTGGGGGGTTTGATGCTCCTAAAATCAAATGATGATTGCGATCTTCTAGTGATAGAAGTTTTGATTAGAAGTTGCTTAAACTAGTGAACAATTTCCAATTCGCGTAGCATGTTAGGGTGGCTACGAAATCCCGACCTGGTCGGATTGCTTCGGTGTTAGATTGAATCATCAACCGTCACAACAGTGACGTCACTAACGTGTTGTCTGCAGCACCATTCGGAAAAAGTTATTACATGGCGATTCATTCATCACCCCAAATTTATCTGCTAGTTAAACGAACATACAACATACAACTTTCACACCAAATCAACCACCCAAAACTGATATTGGAAGCTGATAGAATGGCCTGCGACCTGAAAGTTTCCATACAGGACGTCGGTAGTTTGTGGACAAACTACGCTGACAGATAGGAACGTCCTTCAGAAACAAGTAGGAGGATGGGGTCGAGAGTCAAGTAGGCTTTAAAGCGCAAGTATGTGGCTTGGAAGGCGTGTATTCATCAAAAAGAGTTTCAAAAACTTCATGCTATACAGAACTCGAAATGAAGCAACCAAGGTAGTAAGGAATGCTCGTCGGGCCTACGGGCTCAACCTATCAAGTGATATCACACGGTACCCCAAGAGGTTTTAAGGTTATGTTCCATCAAGGTCCTCTCCAATAAAGGAAATTGGGATCTCGCTTTCCTATGAAGGAGAGGTTATATCGACTGACAAAAGCATGGCGGATGAGTTCATGTCACAGTTTCAAAACGTTTACTACCCAGGCAATGGATTGCCTGAGCCTCACTCTAACACCGTGGGTGTAGCCATGGCGGACCAGGACTCTGCACCCCATGAAGTTGAGCGAACAATATGCTAGCTAAACAGCTCAATGTCCGGAGAACTGGACCACATTCATCCGGCTATCCCATAATCTATGGCCAAATTGCCGGCGTCGCCTTTTGCCGAGCTGTTCAATTTCAGCTTAGAAACAGATATAGTTGCGAAAGAACTGGAAAAAGCCACTTTAATTCCCATCTTCAAAGATGGTAACCGACCAGGGATCGGAAATTACAGACCAGCAAACCTGACTAGTGTCGTTAGCAAAATCTTCGAAAGCATATTACGAGAGTGGATCAACCGATTTATCTGCGGGCGGAAATTTTTCAAAATTCCTCACCATGACTTTCTAAAAGGTAGATCTTGTCTTATCAGTCCGCTGTCGTTTTAGACACTGTCGAAGAGAAGCTGAATAGAGAAGTGGTCCAGGCATGTTACTAATATTTACAGAAGGCTTTCCATTCTGCCAACTGAGGGATTTTTGGCCGGAAGCAATGATAAGCTGGAATATCCATTAAAATCTATTGGTGGATTCAAATGTTTCGAGCTGGAAGGTCGCATGGATTGAGTGTAGGAGGACTACCGTCGGACAAATGTTCTGCGTTAATTGGAGTACCTCAGGGGTCAATCCTCGTCCTTCTGCTATTCCTAGTATGTATAAATGGCTTGACCGACAACTTGGTCAGTCCCTGCTACCTGTATGCAGATGGCAAAGATGGTAGGAAAGGCATCGGACTCGAATGTCCTCCAGGAGGATATTCTGAAGATCTGCGAATGGAGATTAAGGCGGGATTCACCACTGAACATTCTCAGAAGTCATGTCCTCGGTAATACTTCCCGGTCGACCACCATGTATATAAAGGATGCACATAGACGAACAGTGGAACTAACAACTAAACGGCAAACCAGAGACTTGTGCATCAGAGTCATTATCGCGTTTGCTCCAGGCATTGTCACCGTGTCTTAGGAGGCAAGTCATCTCGGCTCATGAAGTCTCCGGGCTCACCAAAAGGTATGGCTACTTAACTTTACTTCTTATCTATCGTTTAGAAAACATTTTGCTGAAAAGCTCCTTAGGTCACTATCTCGATCTAATCGGTAGCTATTCAACCGGCATGTACAAGAGGGTTTGTGGTGCAAACGGAATCCCCGTAAGTGTGCGGGACGAGTGTTGTTTGCTTTCTCACATACGGACCGCCACTGCCGTTAAGTTTGATTATCGGTAGTTATCAGCAAGTTTTTCTATTTATCGCTTGCCCATCTTCACCCTTTGGATCCCCACCTCA
>LUCH01017664.1:0-28478 GCA_013368495.1 Paragonimus heterotremus
TTTCTGCTTGCACGTGGTCGTTGTTACCGGGAGTTTGCTGTGGCAACAGTCGATTTTAGTACGCTGGAGGAATTGAATTCGCTGGAGTTACTCTGTTATTGAAGAGGAGCGTTCCTCTAACTTATAGCGGACGTAGTATGGTAGATTTTGTTGTAGACCGTTACTGTAGATTGTCTGGTAACGTTATCGACTCATTTCATGGTTCCACTACAACTCTTGGGAGGGATCACTATATATAAAATGTGTACAGATAGTCGCATAGTAGTTTATTTAACAAGGTTGATTTTTCCCAAGGATAAATTCAATGATACTCCAACTAGACTAGCGGCACTGAGGTTGCTAGTTCGATGTTCACTCAGACTGTCAATGGTCAAATGGATTGAACGAGGACGAAATTAGTCATGTAGTGGGACACCATGCCAAGCGTGCTTAAGATAAAGAATGTACCCCCAAAATTTTCCGTTCTTTCTAAAGTTGCGCCAAATTACAATAGTGTTGTTGGCAATCCTACCGTTGACCAGTTTCCGCTTCTTGTGAGCAAAACCAGTCATGCTTGTCTCATTCGTTCATTCGCTCAACAACAGCAAAACACGGTTTTGGGTTAACGTATAGGTACTGATGAGTAACCGGGTAGCTGGTTAACTTCGGGTTGAATACCACGCACATTTTGTCTTAGCTTTCGTCTCCTGGATAACTTTTCACCCAGTCGATTTCAAAAAGAAACATTGGACTCAAGACTCACTCTTGTAAAAACCAATCAGTCGTACATAGTTTTATCGCAGTCGGAAGCTGACCTGCGAACACGCTTTTATGAGGCAACCTTGTTGATCACTCTGCCACTGACCGCATCGTGTGAGCATACTGTCACACATGGACGCTCCACCTCTTTCGCAATTATGACCTCTCAGTCAAATCAAAATGTTGCCCCCCCCTCCGTTAAATTGAATCACTGGCAAGTAGCCCGGGGCTACATCGATTGAGTTATGCCATCAGTGGCGCATTAACAAAGAAGATCGCTTAAGCATGACTGAATTTCAGATGACGGCCCTGGAAAGGTTATGCCTTACTGGTGAGCCCCAGCAGGGATGAAACTCGACTCTAGCGCTTCCTTTTGAAAAAGACTGTCGGAAGTCTACACGAATTTAAAGTTGTGACTGATTGTGACTGATGTCCAATCTGAGATTAACGCTAAGTTGACGCGCAAATACATTTCAGACAGTTGTTCGAAGAAGCAAACCATGTGTTACTAGCCAGTATAACATGTGGCTTAATCATGGCAGCAATTTAATTACCCAATCCCGAACAGATAAAATACGCAAGAACAAAATAGATATATGGAGTATATCGATCAATGTGACCAATTCAGACAGTGAAGGCTGTCAGTGGTAAGTGATCTTTTCAGCTTAGACATGAGATAACGTACTACAATAGTGAAACTATCAGACTGGGTATCATTAGACTGCTTTCAGACCTACAACAATGTAAGAGTGGTACACTCTAAGGCACACCCTGGTTGACGGTAAGTAGTTTTTGAACACGTACACCTGAGTACGGTATTAAACAGGCCGTATTCGGATGGCGTGACAGTCGAAGATCTCAAACAGGAGCCGGAGATCGACGAATCGAGTAGTTCAAACTTTTCCGGGCACAGCTGATGATTGTTCAAAAAATGCAGGCTGACCTAGATTTCGTCGTTTGAAAAGTAGGCCATTACTGCCTCCAAGTTCGGTCTATTGATCGGTCGTCACACGCGCTAAAACCACCGACCAATCACCTAGAAGCTTGCAATTTTTGTGCGCAGGCCGGCATTCACCGCCCACAGTGGGGTCCAAAAACGATGTCACCGAGTGGCCCCGAGATGATTGTGTTTGTGTGTGTAGGAATTGATAGGGGCCTTATCGGATCGAATTAAGCCTATCGCTCCGTATGCAAACCCCGCCCAGGCCTAGCTGTGTCCGCCTGTCTACCTGAATTTGTGCATGTGTCTTGTCCCTAGGGAGATACGATGGAACAGTGCTATTTGGGTTGGACAGGATCCCATTGCTGTCTGGTTGGTCACTTCAGCTCAAGCCAGAATAAATCCATTCATTCAGACGGTTCAGCCGAACAACGTTACCCGACTGAGACTGAATCGGATCAGCGTCCGTCCAGCCGGGGACTCCAGTTGTGCGGCCTCAGATTTTTGGCGGAGAATCCGCCTCTAGTTCAATAATGGCTTGGCACAATCAACAGATATTTCCACTTCTACTATTATTAGGTTTTTTGATTATTCAACCTTGTACAGTAAAAGGTAAGTATACGATTTGTCTTTATTTGATCTCATCTTTATGTTTCATGTTTGGTTTACTTCTCTACCGTCTACTAACGTACATACAGTCAACCGGTGTCTAATCTTAATCGTTCTACAGAATAACTGTGAAAACCACCTGGTCCTAATTTTAGGAATAAGCATACTCTTGTCATCCGTATTGGATTGTTTTGATGAATACGTTGTCGAGATATTTGCTAATCTTCCAGTTAACCAAATATCGTGTAGAAACAGGAGAGGATTGCCTACAGTTTATAATTTAATAAACGTTTATTGTCGTTCGGAAATTTTGTGTTAACACGCTAACCGGTTGATAGAGAATGTTGAGATTGCGTAATTTTCTTAGATGTGGGTGGCTGTGTAATAGTATCTACTCAGGAGAAAACTTCCCATTGTAACACTTTACCTGTAAATGTTTATAAAACAGGATGAACGTAATTCTAAATGTTCCATATAACACTGAAAATCAGGTATGATCCTCAAGACTGTTTGGCTGTTATATTTGAAAGGGACTCCAAAAACTACAACCTTTTCGGATCAGGTCATAACACGGAGGAAAGTTTGACTACGTTCCTTCTGCTACCGCCACCACCACCACCGAACCCAACTGTAGCAGCCTAAATGAAGTAGCGTTCTAAGTTCCAAAGCAAAAAGACGTTTTTGGTCTGGCTGAGTTCCATAGTTGGTTTATGGATGATATTCGAAATTTGCACAGTTTGTCCAGAATTCTGTTCTGAGTTTAGCTGACGATTGTAATGTAAACAGATAGAATAGCCTGTCGTCTCGATCGATTATTTACGAAACTGGCTGTACTGTTAGGAGTTCTTTCACCTTTGGTTTTAAATCTGTTCAGCGGAACAAACAGCGGAATTGCAGTTTCAGGTCGACATGATGTCGATGAATCTTTGTCACCGACGTTTCCGTTTGTTCAACCGAATGTGTAACTCTTAAACTTTGTCTGAATATAAGATTATCCTTAAAAGTTTTCGGCAGAGCAAAGTACTTCTTGAACTCGATTCCCTTACGTAGCTGTATCACCTTTGACCATTTTTTACTGCATACTTTTTATGCTTCATACACTATCATAGGTAAAAATTAATGTAAGCCTCGGCGTCATACATTTAGTTTAATCGTTAACTGATTCTCGTTGTGCACTCGTGCTTTCGTTGATTATGGTCGAAAACATTAATTGTTTTCCTACGAACGCAAGTTAATCGTCCTCGGTCACTTTTTAAATTTAGTGTACGTTTAAAATAGTCAGTTAGCCAAACTTTTTCCAATGCGTTACTGTAGTTACTGTTTTGATAACGACTGTCCAGGATATTCAATTGAGTATTTGAACACTTGCCAATTTCAGAATCTGAGGAGTGATGAAACATTTTCAGGTAGAACAGACTGAACTTACCCATTTCCTGAGGAAGGAAATTTGTTGTATTATGTATGTACAACGAGGATTGATACACTTTAAAAGAAATTTTCCGAGTCACAGTGTGCAGATAGTTGCATGGATTATAGCAAATTACTTTAGGCAACGAGTTAAGCGTAATTAATTCAAGCGCATATGGAGTACAGTAGTGTGGTATGTACTGGCTGACGTATATGTGCGCCTCGCAGCCCAGCTTCAAAGAATAGATTCCTATCCGCAATCTCCTAATCATAGGGACAGGCGAAATTTCGCACATCGTCCAAAGGTCTAACTGCGCAAGTGAATCTAACCTAGGATGGTATCGTACATTACTTAATACTTTCGTCAAAAAGCCCATGGACCTTCTGATAAAAAATTTGGTTTCAGCAGTCCCAACTTTGTCTAACTCTAATGGTCACATAACCTGTAATACGTGACTGTTTATTTATCAGTGTTTTTACACGAATTTGTATTCAAAACAAAAATAACAAATTTGCAACGTTTAATTTAAATGATTCCATCTGGACTTATACTCTCTGTTTTATTTTGATGTAGCAAAATTAGATAAATACAAGGCAATAAATTTTGACAGAATAGGTGCATCTGAATCACCGGAACTATTTGTGAATGATGTGACTATAAATTATCCAATGGATTGCTCTCAGCTGTACAGTTGGTAATCAGTGAACAACAAGCAAAATTTGGATGGTAAACTCACAAAAGATATCAAACTAAATTGTTGGGGGAACACGGAAAGTCATCAATAGTTTTGGAACTTTGAACAAACATTAGTTATATAATGTCCACTTTGAAATGTCAAAAGTGAACAACAATTTTCCTCTCGTATTGCACATCTTTACTTCATCTTCTTCACATATGATTTTCGAATCTGACCATTTTGGAAGATAAAAATTACAATAGATTTCTAACGTTTTATTCACACTTAGGTATGGTCTTTCACGGGTCACCGTGTTTGTAACCTCAGGGCATTTGGACTAATGCAAAATACCAACATTACTTATACAAAACTGTCAAACACTAGGACTGACTAGTTCACCAAATTGCACCAGGTTATACAATACACTCAACGAATGAGTGAGCATTTGAATTTCGTACTGTAAAATTCTACGGTTTCTTACTTAAATGCTAGCTGAAAGAAACACGTTACTTAGTTCCCAATTTCAGATAGTGGCTGTAGTCAAGATTGATATTTCTATCAACTGGTTTCACTTGTGGTTTGCTGGTCAAGTTTAGGGAACCTGAAACAGGTGAACACAGGTCAGTAGCTAGAGTTTAAATGTTTCAGACAACCGTTATGCTCTGAAGAAAAAACTTTTGCATAGATATGTACACTGTTAAAAAACGAAAACGAACGTTTGCAAATAATTTAAAATGTCTTTGATATGGTCAGGAAGACCGTACTTTATCTCTTATCAATACTGGGGTAAGTCACTCGTTTTGAAAATTTACCGATCGTACAAGTCATGTAAAAGGTTAACCTAGTGTACCGGCTCAATTCTGGTCAGTTCGTATCAAGTCCAGGAAAATCACATTTTCATGTTCATCAAACAAGGCAGACCCACTAATATCTCTACTGATGAGGTGTTCAATAGGAGTGATAACGGGTGATCGAGAGAAGTGAAGTCAATGAACGTAAGAAACCTTTCACACTGAATTTAATCGTTACGAACCACTTCGATTAAATTAGACACTTGTGAGCAACCAGTGTTCTGAACTGCTGTTAGTTGTCATAAAGCGTTTCAGGTGATGCTTCTGCTGGTTTGAGATAACGTTATCTTGAACTTGTCAATTTAAAAGAGAGTCAACTGCGAAAAACCTGGATGTCAGCGACAGCATATCCAAATTCCTCAGGTAGCCACTCAGCTAAGACACGAAGCCAGGCCGAGAGCTCAAAAATTTCGCGCTGGAATCCAGTCACAGTTCACACTTTTTGCAGTTATGTCTAATCCAAACAACGGAATCTACCATACTGGTTACAAATTATAAATTTTGGCCTGCCATGCAGGAACACTGACCTGGAATTCCGTAGGTTTCCTGCTTTAGACATCGGTGATTGGTATGCTAGGAGTTTAACTTCCCTGAAGTGACAGTACACAGCAATACCATGAAATATATCGTTTAATATCTTCACGCCACCATAACACTGGTTTTGGGAAAAGGAAACTTTTGGGAAATTATCGTTTGCTGTCCAGACTAATCTCCCAGGATTGAGACTGTTCCAAGTTGAACACAAACCACAAGTGATCGCGGTTTTCTCATTCAGGTTACCGAAATCGTCGCCGATAATTTAAACTATTTTGAGTTGGCCCAGTGAAGACAGTAGCTTCAACCTAACTGAGGAATCCTGATCACGAGTCACCGACTGCATTGAACAGAACGATGTTGTTCATTCCATTATCGAAATGATTTGGAAAACTGAACACTATTCGCACAAAGGTGCGGCTGAGCGTTAATATACGATTATGTGGTCATGGCTGTTGTGATTAACACGCGAGACTCGCAAGTACGGGGGCTGGAGTGCAGAATCTGCTCCGAACCAGGATACGTACCACTGATGAGTTCTCACAAGAGCGAAACTCGAGTCTAGTGCGTCCTCTGGAAGTTAACCAGCCGAACGGTCTATCTGTTTGCGGAGATTGTGTGGATTCTGTTCGATTCAACCTGTTCTTCAGGGTTCCTCAGTTAAATTAGTGGACAGACAAGGTCGATACACGTTAGCTGCGTATATAACGGATCCGTTGTCTTAATTCTTTATTCCGACGTGACTGTGGCATTTCAACTGGTCCTGTAGACATGTCTGTCTTAGTTGGACAACAGTATTGTTATGCCTATTAGAAACTGGTTTCTTGAGTATGTTGAGTTTTTCTCCCATATCATGTAAGCGTCATTTTATCTTAAAAATAGCTGTCACACCGCTCCCTCGTAAAAAGACAAACAAGTTCTCGGGATGAACGAACAAATTTTGCTTACGACAATGACATACTACACGATCCTCATAATTTATGTCCCAATATTTCAATCGGGATAATACTTTGCACCTATGTGCTATCGAGGAAAGGACTGCTTGTTTGTTCAAATGTAGAGCAGAATCGAGGGACAAGGTTTACCTACACTAGGCACAACTGTTCGGAAATATATGACTGTGATTTTATCCAACTACCCGGTCATATGCGCCGTACACGTTTAGTGACGAAAATCTGCCTGCGGTTAATTGCTAGTTTGACTTTATTTTGCCAGTTGAAAATCTAAAACATGCAACTACATGATGTAACACTGCAACAGAATTTTTCAAACCTTAACGCTAAAATTGTTATCTTTAAACCATTCATCACTCACGTCTGACCGGAACATTCATGTTCATGTGGACTTTTCAATCAAGTGCTTGTGAGTAATGCACACAAACGAATGTGACTACGTCTGTACATGATATTTTGGTCGTGTCTAATATGAGAACAATGTTGCAGTAGTGCTGGTGTGAAGTTGAAAAGGAGTTCGAATCTCGTTCCTGGAATGAAGAGCTCTGACAAGACTAAACACCCAATTTAGTGTTTTCGTTCAAACAGGATCTGGTTGGATAGCCTACGTGAATGTATAAGTGTCAAACAAATATAATTGAATCACTAACTCATTCAGACAATTCTCTGATTGTTTATCAGCAACCTGCAATCACTGTCAATGTAAACATTATTGTGTTTTGAAACTTTATTTCGAAAATGCTAATTGCACAGATATTCATAAACATAACATCCTCAGATAGATTTGTTCTGATGTCTGCATTCAGACATTAATGGCTTACTCTTAAACGAATGTCCTCTCAGTCTGGATAGAACTTGAATTCTGTGTCATTTACGCTCTTGAACTTTCGTTTTCACAGGTGATCCCGTCAAACGGTACAAAAGACAAATTGATGATGCATCGGAAGACATTTCAATTGGTGGATCAGACGTTGAGCCAGAACCGGCAACATTACAACCGGTGAGTGAGATTTATGTTGAATGTAAAACGTTACATGTAACCACATCGGGCGATTGATGACGCATGATGTACTACTCAGAACTAATCTGTTAATCCATCCCATTTTAATAAATGCTGTAGGGTCTTGCTGGATAGTACTGACTAGAAATATTAAGTCATACCTGATAGATTAAGAAAGTCTATTCAGTGACGTACATCTGACAACCACAACAATGTCGTTTTTTTTAGACGCTGTTTCTGTTATAGGTTCTAATCTAGCCTAACTCCGGATATTTCACAGCAACGTTTCTTCTAAACACCTACACAGACGGTCGGGTTAATAAGACTGTCATTCCAGTTCGGAAATGTCCGGAAAGATGGTGAAAATTATTGGAACTGACATAGCTCTCGTGAACTACTCTTAACGAAAGCGCTCGATTACTTTGAATGCCAGATAACTAGGTACTCAAATTGTGTTAAACAAAATCATTCTAAATAGAGTAATCAAAAAATATCGCCGCAAAATAATCACTAGCCAGTTGAAAGTGAACTCATTTAAATACTTGTGTGAGTGAAGCTGGGCGCTGGTCAAACCATGGTTTGTAAATGAAGCTTCTGTGAAAACGTAGTAGGAATTATAAATATGATGAAAACTGAGAGTCACATTGTTTGCGCACAACCATGGCACAAGATTTAACATGTGAGTGCAGTATGTAGCACAACAAAATGGAAAGCAATATGTAGAATCAAATTTACCACAAACAAACCGAGTACACTTTAACAATGGAATATCGCCACAAGTAATATACTATCAATCATACTTCGATAGTTTTAACAAGCAGCAAAAAATTGATTGGGTCTAGCTACAACTTGTCCGGTGCGTTCCATATTTTACATGCGGATGACACAACCACACAACGCGCTGGAGTACGTATGTGTTATGCGCGTGCATCACAGTTTATAGACTAATCCGACTCGCCTGTTGAGTCTTGATTTTATCGTTTCATGTATATAGCTTAGATGTGTAAATGACAGACTGAGCCAGCAATCAATTTCGGATAGCTTTATACGTGCATGGAATAGGCCAAACTTATTCTGCTCGCGTTCAAGTCCAGTTATGAGGTGAATAACAATTACGCCAACCATTTATTTTCATTGATTATTGTAACCCAATATAGTGAATAATTTAATTAGTTACAATTTTATCGCGCATTTCTATATTATACGACTGCATTCTCCATAGAGTGTCAAAGGTCCAGGTCCTTTTCTCCAACCAACCATAATCACCGGCCCTCGCGGTCCTGCTGGAGAGCCAGGTCTTCCTGGACCCCCAGGACCTCCCGGTCCACATGGCAAAGTAGGAGAACCAGGTCAACCAGGGCCGTCTGGTAGCGATGGGATTCGTGGACCACCAGGCCCCCCAGGTGACCCAGGAGTTGATGGAAAAGCCGGCCAAGATGGAGATCCCGGTCTTCCCGGACCACAGGGTCCACAGGGACCAATCGGATCCATCGGAATGATTGGAATTAACGGACCACCAGGATCTATGGGCCCTCCAGGTGCAAAAGGAAGCAAGGGTGCATCAGGACCTGTTGGGGCCGTGGTACGTGAAAGTTCAGAGTTTACCTGTTGTGAAAATGTCAGACTTAACATGTGTGTGCATTTAGTCGCAAATTCATATGCATTTACTTCATGTTTAAAACACTTTCCGTAGAAAATCTTCCAACCAGCCATGTGTAACTTGTTGTGATAGGCCCACAATTCAGCTGCTGACTATGGGGTTTCATCTAGCCACAGATCACGAAAGCGTGGTTAGAGTTCTAGTCCAGGCGATGGCAAAGATATGCACTACTGACGAGCTTTAATGAGAGCGAAACTCGAGTGTAGTGCTTCTGCAGTTCGAAAGGGGCCAACTGCAAAGTGTATGGGAATGCGACAGTTCCGATCAATTGTGGGTGGTGTTCAATCCCTTACTACTCATCAGAGATCAACAAAAGAATATATCCTAAGTCACTTTAATGGTAATAGGGTTCTCTGGGTATTCTTTTACATGATAGGTAGACACGTGTGCGTGAAACAGTGTAGCGATCACCGCACAGTTTAACTGTCGATTACCATACATAAAGTTGTGAGCAATATAGTTTGCTACTCTCAAACAGCTTCAAAAATATATATAATTTTTCATTTGGACAGTAGCGAGATAATTGGATCCAAATATCATGAAGTCTCCCCAAGTTTTGATGTTCGAAAAAGTTCATATGTTACAGTTTACAATCGCTTTTTTCCTTCATAGGGAGATCGTGGTGAAACCGGTTTACCAGGGCAAATGGGACCACCTGGACCGAGAGGTCCACTTGGTCTTCCAGGTCCACAAGGTCCAGTTGGTTCAGTTGGATTTCAAGGTCCGGATGGTCTAGTTGGTCCATTAGGTCCACCTGGTCCCCAAGGTCCACCTGGACCAAACGGTATGATCGGCCCAGTCGGTTTGAAAGGAGACGATGGACCTCCTGGAGCCACGGGATCCGTTGGTGATCCGGGTGATCCAGGTCATGATGGTAGCAGTGGGCAACCTGGAGAGAGAGGACCACCAGTAAGTTCTCACCTGACCCTTATATGAAAAACAGTTTCAACCTCTCAAATAGATGTCGCTTCGTTAGTTACTAACGATTTATCTCCCTAGGACAAGCAACCAGTGAGGAACAGACAAATATGGTGACAGGTTTAAAGCATATCTACCGAGTCATTCTAAATCCAGCTGTTTCTCTAGAACTGATACTAAGACATGTAGTCCATGTTAAGCGAAACATATAATGCATCAATGAAATTATCTCTCCTGAAAAAGGTGACTCAGAAGTCCTGCTATAAATGAGCATGAGATAACTTATTGCAATCAAAGCACATCAGACTATTATAGTATGTTCGAGAACGGCTATTCGTAAATCGCCCATAAGATAATGGATCACACTGATTACTTGTACGCGTTGCTCTCATACGTAACTTCGTATTTCAGCATCTTATAGAAACAACATCTAAGGATGTATAAATCTCTGATTGTTCATTGAATTGTGGAGTAACAATGATAAACTGTTTGTTACTGGTCCTGATAAGCTTCCCAGAATTGTAAGGGTAGTCGATCGCACTGTGAATATGGCAACCCATCTATTGCACGATCATTTTGACGTGCGATGATATAGTCGCCTTATAAATTAACGAACTAGCTGATAGTGACAACTCATTTGAGTACACTATTCGCTACGTGGCTTAAACAGTTTTCTTGTTCACTCGTTCTCTCACAACACTTCAATGATTAGACTTTCAGTAATCTCAACGGTTATTTGAAGTGCATTAAGACACGAAAATCAAAAGTGTATGCAGATGAATTTATTTACTAATGAATCTCCTACTTGAGAACAGTTTCAAATGATTTTGATTTTTGTCTACTAGTCTTCACGTTTGATTCATAAGCGTCCATATAAGGAATGAATCGACTAAAAAAGTGCAGTATTAAAATGGAAAATAATGGGGTAAATACATGAATTTGATGGCCACAAGCAAAGGTGATAATAACAGGAGGCAAGGTCACGATCGAATGACCATTCGTGATTGAGTGTAAACATGGAACTATTCGGAAATAAAAGCCAACGTCCGAAGATGATTTGCTCACAGGTTACATGTTGTTTATGGTATAGAAGTTAGATAGTTTAAGTTTTTAAGGGTTATTTATAGGCTGAGGAAGGCCACCCGAGGTGGTTGAAACGTAGAGTATTACAACTTGCTCCTAACATTGTGTTATTCTCGATCGATTTTCCAGTTATGTATGAGTAGTGCGACACAGTTCCTAATTTGGATGACACCACATTGCGAAAAACTGAACTTCGGTTGGTTCAAACCAGCGACAAAAACAACATGCCTAAATAGCTGCTGAACTGCAAAGCTACGTCGAAAGCACAAAGATGTCACATTTCGACTCAGTTATCCCCATTTCACTGTCTTACGTAATCAACAAAATAACCCAGTGGATTGTCTCTCCATACAAGATTGCTCACACAGTTGACGCTGAAATACACCAACATCATTGATGAGCACTGAAATTGCATTACTTGTAAGTGTTACGTTTACTAAGCCACCGACACAAAGAACAATGATGGATTCAAGTCTGACTGACATATGTGTGAGGATTTAGAATCTTTTTATGTTGACTTTAGCTTTTTAGCATGTGTAATTTGGACGATCACCGTGATTAAATGTTCAAATATACCTTGGAACACTTAACAAACTGTCTGGACTTTCTTCAAACCGATCCAATAGTTTTGCTCAGCACGTGATCAGATATTATGGAAGGCTTACGCGTGATCTATAAATCAAAGCTATTTAGGGATAATCGACTTTAGGCGTTCAGTAAGTCTATGATTTCTAATGAAATACCTTCTATTCATTCGGTCCAAACTTATTCAAAACAATTAGTTGTCAGTTGCCTTACGTTGACAAGGAGACGCAGAAGGCATGGGTTCGTGACGGAGATCGTAAGGTGTTTCTTGGATTGCCTAATAAGACACAGATCCAAAGCAACTGCAGATGAAGACACCTGAAGAATTTTTACCGTTCCGCAAGGGTCCATTCTAAGTCTCCTGCTGGTCGTTTAGTTGCTACGCCTGCCCAAGTTGCCAGTGTTGCTCTACGCTAAAGAAGAGAAGTTCAAGCGGGTTATACTGGAAGCATTAAAAATTGTACTCAAACTCGCTTACGCTGTGGTCTATTAATAACCGCTTATCATTCTACGCAGCGAACCACAAATACATGGAGAGACACTGTCAAGACTGCGCCTGATTAGTGTGCGGTTAATCACAGACTAGATGTGCCCAAATGCAAAAAATATGTAAGACCTTCAGATGACACAGGTTTGTTTGCAGCTTGTGAAACTAAGATAAAAGAAGCTCACGTGTCATGTATTTGCTTAGGAAGAACCCGTGCAACTGTTCATCCTGGGATATCCTCTACAATGCACATCTTCACAGTAAACATCATATAAAAGCAAAACCGCAAACCTGTCGGCCATTCTAAAACGTCAGGATTCTTAATGGAAACACCCAGTGGAAGGTACTAGGAGAGTCGTGTGACCCAGGATGTGTTTAGGTCCAGAAGGGTTATCAGCGATATGTCAATTTTGAGTGAACAGTATGACATCTGAATGAAGATTTAATCCTAATTATTTATTACACAATTGGTGACCTACTAAACAGAAGCAGGCGACTAAAGGGTCATCCTCATAAACTTGAATTTCAGCTGGTTTTTCTAGCTTGCGCGAACAGCTTCTTCCCAGTTATTATCTTCCCACCCTGAAACACATTGCTTAAACCTCTGGTCACGCCAGGTGCGGTTAAGTTTAAGGCCTTGCTAATTCAGTGTAATCACGAAAGCCAACCCGAACTACAGTTTTGTCAGCCAATCCTCCAGCAAATTGACCATTTGTGTGCATCTGTTCTTGTGTCTGGTCGTCTTTTTTATTATGGTCTCTTTGTGCATATGTATGATTGTATGTATGCTCTGTTTGCTTGTTGTCCGTGTCAACAGATGGTATCAGTGTAATCGCACATCCTGCGTCAGAATTTCTTATCTCATTCATTTTCCCCTCCCTACAGGCGCCTTCTTTACTTCTGTTAGCTGTCCAAAATAATTTATTATCCAGTTAACGCACTGACAAAAACATTCACAGTTGGTCTTTTCTTACTATTAAGATCTATGACTATACAAACTTGTTATTCGCATACTTGTTGCTTGTTTCGAATTCAACGTTCATTAATTTTGAAACATATCCTGCATGATAATTCAGTTTAAACAACTAATGTTTGCTAATTGAAATAGGGATTAGCCGGAAAAGATGGACTTTTGGGCCCAAAAGGTGAACGTGGCAGTCCCGGACCAATGGGACCTCGTGGAACAACCGGAACACGTGGCCCTGCAGGAGGCGCTGGAAGTCAAGGTTCAGTCGGAGCCAAAGGTGCACAAGGACTTGTTGGTCCTCAAGGGCCGACCGGACCCCCAGGACCCATAGGCCCGCCTGGCGACATGGGAGACATTGGCCCGTACGGACCAGTTGGTGATGAAGGCAAACAAGGTCCGCGGGGACCAATTGGAGAACGAGGTCCGAAAGGAGACACTGGAATGGTAGGAGCTCCAGGCATGCCCGGTAATCCGGGTCTTGACGGACTCCCAGGAAAACCAGGAGAGCAAGGCAAGGATGGCGAACCCGGACGACAAGGACTCCGAGGTCCAGCTGGGATGCCCGGTATGCCTGGGAAAGACGGAGAGCCAGGTCCTCAAGGGTATCCAGGTGTCAAAGGTCAGGATGGCCTTCCGGGTCTCCCAGGTGCTGCCGGACCCAAAGGACCCGATGGCAAACCCGGCGATGATGGTGAAACTGGTGCCCCAGGTCCACTTGGACCGACTGGACCTCCCGGACCTTCGGGAGCCCCGGTTTGTTGCCCTGTTGTTGTGTTCTTTTTTAGTGAATATTAATTTCATATATATAGGTCCGACTCAAGATATATAAGTTCGTATGTAATGAAACAATTGGTTGATCTAATTCGCTAGATCCTGTGTGTTCATTTTTTTTAATTTTGGCAAGAGCGCTTTGTGTGTCATTAAGGACGGTTGATTTGAACGTGTTCACAATTTCTATTAGAAATGGACCTACTTAAAGATGATCAGGAGTGTGAATAATGTGACCGAATGTTCGCATTAGTTAACCTACAAATCTGGTAAATAAATTTGGAGTTCGTTGATCATGGCTCAATAAGTCAAACTACGGATCTTCTCATTTGGGGAAGAACTAGCATCAATCAGTGTCCAACAAAACTGTCAATTTTCAATGGATTGTAACACATACTTACAAAGAATACCTAGGTGTTACATATGTTAATATCAGGCCTGTTTAAATAAAACAGAGAATAGCCTAAAGGCAATCTGCAGCAGGGGTGAATCACCCAATTCTGGACAAGGACTGATTGTTATGCCAGTGACAAGACGGTCTACGAAACTCATTCAAAATACTGATAATGGAAGATGGTAACAGCAAACTGATTACAATCTTTGTTTTACTGAGGTGGCATCTAATTCCTGAAGTTAGCTGTAAAACCAATTATTGTCCTTCAGCATTCTGCGTGAAACGTGAAATCCTCTAAATGTTAAATGGTATGCTGAATGAAGCTAAATGTAGGACGTCATATCAATCTGTTGGACTGACGACGTATTCTTTGAATGAGTCCTTTGTGAGAAGCAATGCTTACACATATTAGTACTGTTGAACATTGATGCCACTGTGTGTTGGGATTGCTAAGTGAATAAATTCACTAGCTGGCCGAAATGCGTCGTCTTGCCATGTGTTTCAGACCTTCACCTGCAATGAGGCTTTTGAGCTTCGATAGATACTGCTAACACCACTAGATGATTTCCTTCAACTATGTTTATTTTGTATCTTCCGAGACATTAAGTTTTTTTCAGATTTTTACAGTTTCGTTGCCACCTAAGTTGAATTCTGATAAACCTTTCGAATGGTTTACTTTTAAAGTGAGCTTCACACCAGCTGTACTGCAGTCAGAAGTTAATAGACAACCTTTGTATAGTTTTACTTATTCCCATACCCATACCAATGAATGCAAAGATAGTATAGAAAATGTGCAACTAGACATAAATATCTCGGTTTTCGAAGACGGAATTCTTTGAAACAAAGCATACGTATATTTTGAGGTGTTCTTTCCTACCTCTTCAATTTAGGGGCCTCGTGGGACTCGCGGTCCAGTTGGTGACGTTGGAGATATGGGACCTCCTGGTGAACAGGGAAGCCGGGGGGCATCTGGGCCTAGAGGACGACGCGGTAAAGTTGGCCCAGTCGGACAGCCTGGTGAAGTAGGCAGTCAAGGTGAACGCGGGGCGCCTGGACCTATCAGCCCGACTGGACAACCAGGTGAGATGGGACCCCCCGGACCTCCAGGAGGCAAGGGTCCAACCGGTCGTGATGGAAAAGTTGGTGTGGACGGTAAACCGGGTGCTCGCGGCGCACCTGGAATACCTGGGTCGATTGGTGAACGTGGCGCCACTGGAGTAGAAGGTGAAGTCGGGTATCCTGGTCAGTTAGGTCCCAAAGGAGAAGCCGGTACACAGGGTCCACCCGGGCGCATTGGTTTATCGGTAAGTAGGATGTAATAAATCTATAAATACATTTTTCGTAATCAACCGTTTTCAGATGTTTCGGGCACTTGTTTGGATGCTGAAAGAAACAACTAGACGACTGGAATTTCCGTCCTGAACGGAGGACAGGGTTTTTATGTATAAGTGATACATTTGTGGCACATTCGTTACCCATTTATTTCTCTACAGCTTGTATTTGGGCTTCAGTTGTTCTCGTTCGCATCCACCTGGTTCCGATTCAAAGATACTGGCAGAAAATGAAAGGTACTATTGATGGTTTTGATAAATAGTCGATTCGAAATTTGATTAGTTCAGTATTTTGCTTTCATCCTCTGAAGTACATAGTAATTTTTGACCATGAATTCTCTGTAGTAGGTCACCTCTTTCGACCGTATTGTGAACATATGCCTTTGCTGAGTAGCAGTATGTTAATCGTCTCCTTATTGACCTGGCTAGTCTTTTTCTCTCAGTTTGCCAACTCCACACGTCGCATTTTAATGGACCATCAAATCTAATCAATACAAGTGATGAGTTGCATTGTGTGCGTTTCGCTCGAGCACTCATACGACAAGACTGTGCCTGTTTCTAGGCTCAAGAATGTAGTTGAAGTTCAATACTGATGGAATTTTGGAAACAACGAATATTGACTCTATCTAAGTCTTGAAGGCAAGTCAAATGTGACCTGAAGTGTCTGAGCATACAATTTACGGTCTACAATATTACCAAACCGTTGCTATAAACGTCGAAACAATTTTAAGCCATAATCGCACAGACTGCCTACAAAACCGATTCATGTGGCATAGCTATTTTCTGTGTAACTGAGTGTTTAGCGACATAAGTCAGAATTCCACAGGTTAAAGAAGGCCTCATAATGTTTGTATCCACATGACTGCATTGGACAGCTTCAAAGCAACACAGAGAAAAGAAACGAATCTACATGAGGATCTTCAGTTTACAAATTGTAAAAAAATATAGTTATATGGAAGGCTATACTTAAACCAAGAGAACTTCCAGTGTGAAACAATAAACTAGAATGAAACCTTAACACAAGAGAGCTTAAGTCATAAGCAGACACTAGCGCAAGCTATATGCATACCTCGATAGATAATGATTCCATATCATTGATGTGAAAGGGTATATCTCACTGCAAGTTTGTCCAAAAGGCTCGGCGAATCAACGTAAGCTAACAATTGTATGTACCATGGTTTTGCTTAAAGTCCTGTGGTGACGATGTTCCCATAATAGTCTTGTTCAAGGTGTTCCAGAATGGGCGTACACAAATACATTAAGGATGTGGTTTGCACTTCTAATGTTACAACCTCCCCGAATGTCCTCAGAGAAAGCATTTTGGATTTGGTGTGCGAATGTGTCGCACAGGACGAGACAGCTGACTCTGTATTTTGTGGATTAAGAAAACAGCGTCTTTGATATAAAAAGATTGGCTCGGATAGACAACTAATCTGAATAATTAAGAAAAGTCGAAACACGTTTTGTATTCTCACGACCAATTGGATACTTTCCATTAGGTGTGGTCTGAAGCCTTTAACATTCAACTCAAAATGAGGGTACACTGAGTGTTTGTGTAACAAGTGCAGGTGGACTAAGTCTCAACTGACAGGTTTAGCGTCACTAGTCTTGCAGTGACTTTCTCCGTGATCAAGGCGCGGATTGAAAACCAGCTGAACTCTTTCGATACAATAGTTTTTGTTTCGCTTGTGCACTGCATTACCGAGCTTTTACCATCTAAAACTACACAATACTAAGAAAACTGACATATGTACATCGATTTACCTTCGGATGAATCAAACAGAAACCGGTAGGCTGTGCCCAATAGTGCAAACTGTCAACATCATTTCAGAGTTTTCCATTTGTTAATATTTTCCATCAGTTCCCTTGGGTAGTCGAGGATTCGTTTCAGTGCTGTGCCCATAACCCATCAAATAAATCACAATTATGGCTTTAAATAAACTTGTACTGTTTTGTTCAACATATTCCAATAATTTTCATAGTGCTCCGGCTTTACTCAACGGGAGTACAAGTTCATATTTTATGGAGGGTCATTTGTGGTTTGTGTCAAGTTCTGAAATCCACGGGACCTGAAAAATCTGGTGAATAGAGATAACTCGTGATAGTACAGCCTTTTCCGTTCGTTACAGTCTTATGGAGCGACTTAAGAGCTTGAACACTGTGTTATCAGTTTTCTACCTTTAGTTCACCCTGTGCGACCGACCCAAACAGAATAGAAGAGGAGTGGGTAGAATGAAACTGAACAGAGTTATATTCTCTACACAATTTGATCAGAAGCATACCAGCCAAAGGGTGTACTTAGCTAACGTAGTTCAGCGGGATAAAGCAATTCGTTTGAGAATAACCGTCAGTACATTCGGCCTGTGGTGTTGCTGCTTTGTAAGTGAGATAGAACCGCGATTGTTACATTCGATCATTAAGAAAACCGCTTTGTACTCATCTTCTATGATATGTACACAGATAAAAGTTTATTTTTGACCTTGATTTTCTCACAGGTAGGTTAATTTCACTCAAGCAGCTTCAAACTGTAAAGTATTTACTACAAATAGTGCACTCACTCGCTTTTCGCTTTAAAGGTTATCAGTAGCCGGTATACAATGATTCATCCAGTGTCAAAAGCTGTTTAAGTGTTGCACGAAGATGACTTATGGTTGAGTCAGTATTAATTCGATTGTATCTTTTAATATTGTGTTCAATGTTGGAAATGTGTAAACCACCTTTTTTAACAAGTTCAGATTTCAAAATTTTTAATAACCAATAAACAACAGTTGCCTGAAAATAATCACGAAAGGTAATGTTCAGTTTGTCCATCGTCTTATTGGGCAGACGGTTATTAAATCATAAACCATATTATATAAATCATCAAATGAAAAGGATCTTTCTTTACGCTAAAGTGAAATTTTATGCCTGTTAAAATGAACCTTTTTAGGGAACCCCAGGAATTCGAGGTACAGTTGGACAAATGGGAGCGCGTGGTGTCAAGGGTCCACGAGGTCCCCCAGGTGAGGACGGAGCTCGTGGGGAAGACGGAGAGCCGGGTGCTATAGGATCCCCTGGAGAACCCGGTCTTCGGGGACCGTACACAGTGCAAACTGATCCAACAGCAGTGGTAGCCGGACCAAAAGGAGAAAAGGGACAACCGGGTTATGCAGGTCCACATGGTCGTCCAGGAATTCCAGGTATACATGCTATTTTATCTCACACGTGTATGGAACTGCATGGTGTGAAAAAATGACTGTTGTTTAAAACAACACATTTTTGCCTCGATTTTGCAGGGCCACCTGGAGATCCAGGTGCAATAGGTGAACCTGGACAACCCGGTGAAGATGGACCGGTTGGATTTGAAGGACTTCGAGGTCGAGATGGTAACGACGGTCGACCTGGACGACCAGGAAGAGCTGGAAAACCTGGTCCGCGTGGTGCACCAGGACTTCAAGGGCCCGTGGGAAAACCAGGTGACACAGGCATGCCGGGACCAATCGGCGCATCCGGGATCCCTGGACCACCAGGCGAACCTGGTCTCCCCGGTTTAGATGGCGTGGATGGTGCTGTGGGATCACCCGGCGCTGCTGGAGCGCAAGGTGCTCCCGGCCCTCGTGGAGCAGCTGGTGAACCTGGTGTTGATGGAGTAAAGGGACCACCTGGAGACGACGGCCCTCCCGGTCTTCCAGGTCAAGTTGGACCTAGAGGTGCCCCGGGTAACGATGGTGCTTCTGGTCCACAGGTAATTTAACTTGGATAATCTAGAAGCAACTTATTTAAACAAAATGATCAAGGTTTGATGGTA
This sequence comes from Paragonimus heterotremus, assembly GCA_013368495.1. Taxonomy (NCBI): domain Eukaryota; kingdom Metazoa; phylum Platyhelminthes; class Trematoda; order Plagiorchiida; family Troglotrematidae; genus Paragonimus; species Paragonimus heterotremus. The sequence goes on from LUCH01017664.1 coordinate 19,690, forward strand.
TCTCGATAATTTACTACTATGTGCGCAATAAAAACAAGATACAGTACAGCTGGTTTAGTTTACAAAGGGTCTTTCAGCTTGCTCACCGTCGAGATTACGAACTCGTCAATTCATCCATAAGATGTAAAAGATGACTGACATTTTCAAATCGTTCTGGAAGTAGGAGATAAATTCATGAGAAAGCAAACACGTAAGTCCACGGAACACGAGTGTTCCGGAATGTGGGTCACCAGTGGTGGGAGATAAAGTGAACCCGTTTGAAAAAGTACTCGTGAGTCAATTCCCACTGACCAAAACAGTTTGTGTTGAAATAGCAGCGGCCCTGGTATATAAATGGGTAGCCGAACTGGGCATATCGTGGTGACTTATTCTGAATTTCGACGTTCAAGTTATTTGTGTATGGTTACAATCTTCTTTGTTCTATCTGCGTATCTAGTATGCATCCCTTACCATTGAGTCAGATATGAATGTAGATTTGGTGTTCAAAATAATATGGAGCATAACATCACGTTAAATAGGTATTTCGTTTGTATTAGCGTAATCATTGTTTCAAACTACACTTCTAGAAAGAAAGATGAGAAAGTATTCATTTCTCAAGTGTAATACAGGTTGAAAATTCATCTTGCCTGCTGTATGTCGTTTTGATTGGTTGAAAGATAAGTCTAAGTACCAGACTTGTTTGAGATCGTTGCTAGGGACAATTAGTAGGACGTAGTTTTTTATTGCGGTATCGAATTCGTGTATCGTTAACAGGGTAAAATGGGAGCACCTGGGCGACCAGGTCCAGTAGGACATGCCGGTGCCATGGGTGTGCCGGGACCACAAGGCAAACTTGGACCGATGGGCAAGGAAGGACCACCGGGACTAGCTGGACCTCAAGGAGCACCCGGTGCAGTTGGTCCGGATGGTGAAATGGGCCCTCCAGGTCCGTCTGGTGAACCTGGTCCACAAGGACCACAGGGCAATATTGGTGAACGCGGACCACAAGGACCACCTGGAGAAGTAGGAGAAAAAGGGCCAGTTGGTCCCAGTGGCCCTCAGGGATCTCCTGGACCAGATGGACCCACTGGACAACGCGGTGAACAAGGAGATGCCGGCCAAGATGGAGTACCTGGTGAACGGGGTGAAGATGGACCTCAAGGCTATCCAGGCCGCCCTGGGACGGATGGAGCACCAGGCCGACAAGGTAAACCTGGACCTGCTGGACACAAGGGGTGGACTGGTCCTCCAGGTGACCCTGGACTACCCGGAAACCCAGGACAACCCGGCCAACCTGGACCCCGCGGGTATCCGGGACCATCTGGACTACCGGGCGAAATTGGACCTGTCGGTATTCCGGGTTTGCCTGGTGAACCCGGATTTATAGGTGAACCAGGACCAGTAGGCCCTCCAGGTCCAATGGGTAGAGACGGACCTCAAGGTCCACATGGTCCAGTTGGCAACGAAGGTCCACCTGGCCCACCTGGACCCCCAGCTGTCGGCTACGGAAAAATGATAGGTGACGAAGCTGTACTGTCACTCCAGTTCCCTAACGGAACCAAACGTTATCCTGCCAGATCTTGTAGACATTTGGCTCAAACGCAACCAAACTTGCCGGATGGTAAGTTCATATAACACATTGTTTTCTTATCAATTGTACTTGAAAGTGAACGGTTGATTAGTTTTGTAAGGGTTATCTTGCCTACTCCAGTGTATAGTACTGGATAAGTGAGTTGCGACAGTTGCCTGTAGTGACATAGTAGGAACCATCACACACAGCATTCTTCAGTATAATTCACATCGTTCAAGTCAGGGACAACACCGCTGCTGATACGTAGTGTGTATCAGACAAGTAGTAAACTCAGCTTGAAGTATACACATCGCATCAAGGTTACTGTCACTCAGTCTCTTATTTCTATACTTCCATAGCTCGAATACCAGCTGATGAAAGAAGGCTATTACAATAAGTTACTTGTTCAAGTTCTGCTCCCACTCTCATACTCACAGCACTGCTCTCAATGCTACCATGTACGATTGTAACCTGTCCTATTTCAGCAAGTAGTTCCGTAAAGTCATTCGCTTTTGTCCAGTTGGTGTTGTCAACCGGTCGAATTTATGTGATCTTCAGATTTGGATAATTTGATTAGCATACCGTCAGAACACTGAGACCAAACTTCTGTAGTTCAGTATCTTAAATTTACATCAAGAGCCTCTCGAATGACACGTAAGAAAGAGTGAAGGTAGCTGAAACGATATTAAAAAGATAAGACCATACAGTATTCTTATGGAGGCAACGAATTCTTGATCGGACTAGCAAGGTGAAAGATGTTTGCAGAGTTTCTTACCAAAAGATGTCCACAACAACTTGCGGAATAAAGCTGTTTTTTGTAATTCAATGTCACATACTCTATCCGCAATTTTTGCCCACTTTCCAGGTTTCTACTGGATCGATCCTAACGGTGGTGTCGGCAAAGATGCAGTTAAAGTCTTCTGTCGAATCCGATCTGGTGAAACATGTTTGCAGCCAAAGACTACTTCCTATCCAACTGAATTAGTTACTCCAACTGTATCAGCCGGAAACACGTGGTTTTCTCAGTTGAGAGGAATCACACAGGTTTGTTGATTTCGGACGGATTGAACGCATTCTATTGAATAACTCGTATAAACGATCGTAGAAACTTCTTATGACGGTTGCGATGTCATGGACCTAAGAACCTATGGTGTTCATTTTCATAGGTTGTTTACACGGCACTGTAGTCAAATCCTGTTAGCTAGTTAAAGAGAAAATAGATCCAACAAACACCACAATGATATGCTCAAAATAACCGGGTGCAATGTAATCTTAGTTACCAACCTCTTCTAGGAGAGTTGGTGTCGCATAGCTCGTACATTACGAGCAGCAAGACTTGAACCTAAACCAAGTGAGTGAGTATCTAATCCCATTATGCTCCACCAAAGAATGAATGGGTTCTTACATATGCTTCTGATTATACTTAGTAAGTCAAGTCAAGTTTGGATCGGGTGCACCCTTGTAAAGTTTGCATGGTGAGCCTAGCATTCACTCAATCGGCCCAGGGTTTGTGATGAGTAGCGCCTATAATGAGTTGATTACGATTAATGTTTGCCGTATCGTAACTTGTTTTGACTATTTTCACTTGAGCATTCTAAAAAAGTAAACTTGATGTGGAATACTTGTTTGAGAGAATACTTCGTAAATTTTCGCAAATGTAATGTGCTAGTTCCTAGTGGTTGCGATACATATATAACAGATAGCCAGATATAACGTGTTTATTCTAACCACTGGATTGCTGGCATGTCACATAACCTAGTTATTTACACTTATGTTTCACAATTAACCTTCCCGTTACGTTTCTGTCTCGTTTCAGTTCACCTATGATATGCCAGCCGATCAGCTAAACTTCTTGAAAATGCTTACTTCACGAGCAATACAACAGATTACTCTACTATGCTCACAGCTGGATTTGTCCGGGTCGAATGCCGTACGATTTTTCTCCGACAATGACCGAGTGTTTTCGGAAGATGGTCCACTTTTGCGTTATAACACCGTACAACACGGTTGTCAGGTATATACAACAGTACCTTACTTGTGTTTGATAACTCCACCGGTTTGATATGACAACAAAAATGGTTGTACGTTCATATTATTTGTTTAGGGCGAAAGGTACAAGCTAAGAAAACTGAATGTCACCTAGGTCGATAAAGCAACTACGCTGACCAACAGTGTTATGAGTTGGTGGGTTGCACTCCTAAGTACTTGTTAATTCTCATCAAAACAATCTATCTGCTGAGCTGTGTGGTGCATTCCGTATACCACAATGAAAAGGGTTGGTGATTGAACCCAGCTGTTAGATGTTTAAACCCCTGACGTGGTTTCATAGTTCAGCTCGTAGCGTAGCCTCCATATAGTGACAGGTGGTTCCTGCTATTGTTTCGACTTCAATCAGCACATAATTTTCCAACTACTCAACAACCACTAAAAATTAACTTGAAAATTTGTTAAATCATGGTTTCACTAACTTAGATGCATGTTGTGCCCATGGCATATCTTGGGTACAGATACCGTCTTTCGTTGGAATTTCCTGAACAAATGACTAGATTTGATTCGAATTTCAATCGTGCATTTCATATCTTTTACAACATGAACTGCCGTTGGTTTCCACATCCACCATGCTACTCAATAAAGATATTGAGTAGTGTGCTGTAATACGGGACGAGGAATTATTGTTTATAAAAGAATGTGTATCAAAATCATCAATCAGTTCAAAGATCAATCTACTACCAAAAACGAAATAATTAGAGACAGTCTGAAACGTAAGCAGGAGATCAGTGTGCGCAAACAATCCAGATAACCATTAACATTACACGCACAGATCTTCGCTGTGCATTGGATTCATGAAGACGGGTGAACAAAGAAAACAATTCTGAACTCAATTTTCCAACAATCTTGATATGTAGCTTGCCAGGAGACTTTTGTCGACTGTTTACATCAGACCAAAAGGAGCCGTTTGACATGAGGCTACAGCTAAACAATGATTCAACAGTCAAATTCAAAACACGCCTGTTGATGTACTCGGGTGCATGAGTAAACGTGAGCAGATTAAAAATGCACAGGTACCAGTAGCGAACCACTTTATTGGTGCTAAACTAGGAGATCTGTATCAAGTTATCGATTGTGGGACGCAGTCGATCGAAGAGAGACATGTGGCAGGAATGATCCAAAGCTTCATTTTATGCGTAATCCATGTAGTATACCATCACATCCTATGGCGAATCACTTATTATTTAAAGTGACTACGGTAGTAGACCGCTGTAGGATGCTACGAAAGTCTCTATCGCTTCACTAAGTGGGATTTCAATTTGTCGCCTACTAGGGTGACACACCCTAATAATTGATACTGTTAGCTGAATATGATCATTCACTTGTTTGTCTGTTGCAGTCAAGACCGAGCTAATACTCATATGCTTACTGACTTTTCCACCTACATGTGGTTTGCTTTACCCAGCACAGTGTACTCTAACGTGGAGATCAACTGTATCTATAGCCACAACGTCATAGAACACTGCACTTATATTTGTAGACTCGAGATCTTTCGAGATCCGTTAACCTATCACATACCGTTTAATTTTTCATCATCTCTGCTCTTCTGCCGATTTGGGTTCACTGTAAAAGTAGTAACATTATCAGTACGGCGACTGAATGGCTGAAGGTTTCCCTGTGTGCTGCATGATTTGTGCCTGTTCTATTATCTGCAGTTTAATCCATAGGATGACAAAGTTTGTTTGGCTACGTTGATTCAACACGAAGGTAAAAATAACATTATACTCCATAACGTACATTCACATGTTTGTTGTGAATCAGGCAAAAGACTTGTATTACTATCTCTAATTGTTTTTTTCAATTTTTCACCACCCCTTTCTTTTATGAACCCATAAATCGGTGACTGGCAGTCTTCGACAAATGTGCATGGCAAGTCAACATTTGAAATTCACTCCAGATCACAGAGACTTCCAATCCGAGATGTAATCCTACCAGCACTCAGGAGTTCCGGACGGCAAGCTTTGGGAGTCGAGCTGGGACGTGTCTGCTTCCAATGAGCCTACGCGCGAACCAGGCACATCAGCTCGTTCTTCGATACAGGCGATTTCCGTATTTTAAAACACCTAACCTGGCAGTCAGTGAACTGACTTTACTTTTGCACAAAATCAAGATGTAACAAGTATTGTGGTTACATATACCAACTCTCATATTTGTGAAATACTTTGAGTCTGCATATGAATCGCGCCATTTGTCAATTGTGCGAACAGAATGCTAAAACACTTTTTTACGAAGCACATGAAATATCACACACCGACATTTGTCGAAATGGCTGAATTTTCCTATCAACAATTACGAAATGGATTAGGCGAAGGAATTCAAGAACTATTAGTTAGTTGATTGGTTGGCTCACATAATGACTGATTGAGTCGCGGACTCATAGAAACCAGTCTGTGATAAGGGCCATCGTTATTTTTCATTCGGTAACTTGTGACATCCAGAATCAGAGGAATATAAGAATGTCAAAAACTAGAAACATCAAACTAGACTAGCTGGAAGCGGATTGTTCATATACATTTATCATCACCTATTAACCCAACGAAGAATTCCCCATCGGGCAGTTGGTGCGGTGTTTTCTAAGTCAACTTCCGTCAGCATGCTATTAGTGACTAAAAATTCGACCGTCCGCTAACTTTCTCTCCAAAGATAAGCACACATGCATTAACTGTTTACTCTGTTCCGTGATCTGACTGACAACAAAACCGAATGGGTCACGGAAATCACATTGCCGGCAATTCACAACGGTTGCTTCACCAGCCACCGTGTGAATCCTCTCGAAACTGAATAAACATTGTTCAAGAGTAGTAGGGGACTTCGGTTTTTATATCAGTTCGGTCGTGCCTAATGTGAGGTCAATGGCACAGTGGTCAGCATGGTTACCTCATGAAAGGCGTGGCCGAATTTTTAGTCTCGGCCGTGGTAAGGATGTGCACTACTGATGAACTCTAATGAGAGCGAAACTCGAGTCTAGTGCTTGTTTTAGAAAGGGGCCGACTGCAAAGTCTATGCGAATGCGACCGTTCCGATCAGTTGTGGGTGTTTTTCAATCTGAATGAATAGGTATTGGCTGACCGTAACTGTTGTCCATTAGATTCAGCTGGGGAAAAAAAGATCAACGTGGTTCATGGATTACAAAAGAGCGAGTAGAGAGTTTCATTCAACAGCCTATTAAGTTTGCTACTAAGAGGCATGCAGTTGCTGTTGGCCTGCTCACGGACGGATGCGGGATTACTTTGTCTACATGTTTCATGCTCCCAGAACACTTTATATAGTTACCCAACCAACCAACCATGCCATATGGAACCCATCAAATGATCCAGCCGACTGACTGCCCAAGCAGGATTTCTCGATCAGTTCACGCTGGAATCCACCAACGTCACCGATGAGCATTCAGTGTCAATGGCTATCGGTGACGTTGGTGGATTCCAGCGTGAACTGATCGAGAAATCCTGCTTGGGCAGTCAGTCGGCTGGATCATTTGGTGGATTCACTATGACACAGTTGATTGGGTGGGTAACTAGGTCCAAATGTGACATTTCTGAGCCTCCTGCGTGGCTTCGTAGCTCAACTGGTAGAGCGCTTGCAGCGTTTGGGCATGGTGTTTCTGTCGCTGGTTCGAATCCAGCCGAAGTCCAGATTTCTCGCAACTGGGTCTCTTTTAAATTATCAAATCTGTCAAACGACTTATCAGTAACTTTATATAGTGTCAGTTAATGGCCTCAGTACTATCCAAAATCAACTAAAACACGTCAAGGCACTGTGTGAATCCATCAATTCAGTAACCGTCTTCGTTCATTCTGGTTTAAAAGACTCACGTTGCAAGCAACGTGTTACCAGTTCAAATACTGATGACAAAGCTAAGTCATGAACAGTTTTATTACGAGGATCACAAAATGTATTTTGCAAACTGCTCTCCCCGATTTCCTTCTAGTTATATTAGTCACGCTAATTTGGTTTTTTTGATGCCGAACATTAAGAAAAGAAAAATAATTTTTCATTTACTAAATCTGAAATGAATCAACCTGGAGAAATATCCAAAATGCAGTATTTTTCAAAGAACACTTATCTGCATTCGTAACACCTACGGTGCAAGCAAAATTAGTCCTAGCAGAACTGGCTAGCTCCGTAGCCTTTGCAGAATACACTTAAAATGATTTATCTAATGATTTATCTAAACTATCCAAGGGTTGGAGTTTGGACTTCAGTCAGCAGAAGAGCATTCGGTACTGTCCATACTTTCTTGAAAACTTGATAGTGATGTGACCTGGATGTGAAAGTTACTAGAATTACCAAAATGTTTTTGACACTATCAGGCAATCAACAAACGACAAAACTGCCGACGTCGTCCTTGCATACGGAAAACAACAATGCGTCAAACCACACTGAGCCACTCAATGGCTTCAACTTATCAATTCATCCAAAGTTGATTGAAAATCGTGCTGGCCAAATTAACAAACCGAGTTTAAAACGGACTGATACAAACTCACGGACGTGAAATGATTGTGCAACAATGGCAAACGAAAAATTATTGCACATATAATTCTGCACTTAGTTTCTTCACAGCGCACGGAAGACTCTGGATCCAGCTGCTAACCTTCGTGAATTACTAATTTTTCACTGTTACGCTGACAAAAATCAACGAGGTGTCAACTTTTTGATGAGGTAGGTATGTTGCTTTGAGTAGGGTTCATTGAAATGTCGTGACATGAGTTTAATGTGACAGATTAACGGAAACAAAATTTGAAAAACTGCGCGAGGCAGCTCCAAAACGGTTGGTTGCGCGAAAAATTTGTGTACCGCACACAGACTTAACAGTTCCATATACCATTCTCATTTAACCACTTGTCAGGGACGAACCCAGACGGAATCAAACCGTAATTTTTCAGCCGTATTAAGTGTTTTTCTTTAACAGTGCAGGAAATCTCCAACTGAGTAAAAACTGTTGCTTCGCCTTTTGATAAACTTGACTGCCAAACCTAACGCTCCATGTGGCGATAACTGGAAATCGTGCTTCTTCGAGTGTTTATATGGTTCTTGTGTAAGAAAATACGTAGTAAATTAAAGAATGCAGTGTTATTTCATCTCAAATTGAACATCACCCACAATTGATCGCAGCTGTCGCATTCCCATAGACTTTCCAATCGACCCATTTCGAAAAGAAGCACTAGACTCGAGTTTCGCTCTCATTAGAGCT